>OX639995.1:41640702-41723168 GCA_951828415.1 Anomoia purmunda | reverse complement strand
AAAAACAAAACTGATTTTTATTCGAATTAAAAATTTAAGATGCATTTTTCTCAAAAGTCAGTTACTATTTGGCATGTTTATATCAAAACTATGTTTATGAAAACTTTTTTCAGTGTGCCGCATAAAAGTGCGCAGAAATCATAAAAAAGTTTTGCAACTTTGTGATGCTGCTCAGGCGCACATTTCTTGTTTGTTTTTTTTTTTTTTGCAACGCGTATTCTTAAAATCGATTCCAGCTGCATTTCCGACAAACTGAGTATTTGCATTAGCGTAGTGTTTTTCCGTGCTGCCGGTTTTTTTTTTTTACCTTGAGCTACTACATACTAGCTATAGTAAATGGGTAGAGCTAGAGGCTCGTGCAAAGCTTTCGCCGCTGTATGCGACTGCCTGATTTCCGCTTAGCAATGAGGTCGACCGAACAACTGCAAAGTTTAAAAAGTTCTACCTTTTCCGATTTCTACTTCTACTTCTACTTCGCTTTCAATTTTTTATTTGAAGTTTCCTTTCGTTCTGTTTCTGTAGGTTTTCATAAATATTTGCTGGTTCGGCTTTGCGACTCCACATATACAAGTGAATATGTACGTACCGGTGTACATCATCTACATCTATTTCGCTGAAGTGATTGCTTGGCTCGTTTGTTATGCCGGTAACTTCCGCTTGAAAAGTAAGCATGTGAAAGTTGGAAGAGTTTCAGTTTCAATAAGAGAAACATTCGTGATCATATGTAGATCATAATCAATTACTAAAAGGAAAGACGGAAATTGCTTTTTTTCAGTGTGAAGTTGGTTGATGCTAATATTGAGTTTCAATAATTTTTGTGTCACAAAAAGTAAAACTTGTATGAACATATTTATTACACGTAGATAAACAATATGTTGTTTACCATACCTGTAGTGCGATGCACAAATTTTAAACGATCCGACAATTGCAATTTTTGTCGACAATATTTGTCATTTGCTCTAACGATTGTGCGATTCACTAACTTATCCTAAACGACATTTAACAGCTGTCTCAGTTTATTTATTCAAAGCATTAAAAAGTGGCATCTTGATTAAACTAAATGCCAATATGGGCGAAAGACACAAAAAGGAATGAAAAAATAAACAAATGAATTCGTGCTGCTAAATATGAATTCTATTATATTCGATTAAACTGAAGTAAGACACTAGTTCACTTCAAACTACACACATTTATAGTTGTGTTTACATATTTCAGTGTTCCATTGTAGCAGCTTTTCGGACTTTCCTCTAACTCCAAGGAATATCCGGCATCACGTGCAAATATGGCATAGTTTGCGTTTTCTAAATTCGCTCCATTATAAATCGTGCTGTGCTCCCGACACTGAAGCAAATACTCTTTTAGCAGCTTGATGCTCCACTTGAGTCATAGAAAACTCTGTCAAGCTGAGAAAGTAGGTATTCAGCCAAGTCTGGAGTTAACTGATACAGCTTCTAAACTTCTGTTGCATTCAAATGAAAGGAAATGCCACATCCCGGAGTAAACGTCGATTCACTGTTGGAGCGCTTACTTCTTGGTCACCTCGTGATAAATCGTATGCCAATTATTCAAACGACATTATATAATGTTATTTAATGTTCCCTGTTTAATTACAAGAAAACAAATCACCGAATTTTAAATTTATCTTTTATTTGAGTTGAATCACGAACTTTTCTTTGCTCAATTGAGTTAACAACATCAAATTTGTTGTCGTTTAGTTTTCGATAATCATCTAGCTAACTTCAACTGCTGATCCGGCGATAACGAAAATCGTTAAAAAATTGCTACTGAATAGCAACATCATTAAAATGTTCATTATGATGAGTTAACCATGCGAATATCGTTAGAATATGTTAGTGAATCGCACTACTGTTGTTTATAACCAGAAACCAATAATAACAGTTTTTTCTTCGATGTTTTCAAAGTGCGGTGCAAAATATTGTTGTAGAAGTGAGTACGATTTATCCCAGGAACTCCTGGAAATAAACTCTTGAGTCTTTTGGTTTTTGCAACTTCGTCAAAGAATAACTGAAAAAATCGGTCAATTGTTTTATTAGTCTAGTAATAAACTTGACCGACTATTTTTTCGGTCCGAAATAAAAATCCTTTTCTAATATTTAACAAACCGCTTATCAAAATTAAACAATTTTCATATCAAATGAAAGAGGACTAGAAAAAATCCAAACGAGGAATGTCACCTATTAAAAATATTTCAATTAAAAATGCTATTTGATTAACATGGAACAAAACTTGGGTGCTTGCATATCATAAGCAACTAAATTCAATATAATACAATTAGCCACTTGTGTTTTTGGATTTATTTATTTTAATATTTTTTTTTATAAAAGTACAACTCATTGCTTATCATAACCCATATAAATAGAAGTTACAAGACTTGATCCGAAATTCGCAAAAATTCATCAAATTTAAAAAATTTCCTTAAATTTTAAAAAATTTTAATTCGAATTTTTAGAAATTTAGTTTTGAGTGGCCGAAGTTTCAAAAATATCCCTTAAATGGTTAAATTTTTTTTTTTAATTTTTAGAAACGACTTTGGTATGCAGTTTTGTAGTCCATTTAATTTTATTGTAATAAAGTGCAAGTTTTGAGTTTCCCAAATTTCAAAAATTTTCTTAAAATTTTCAAAATTTTTATTAGTTTTTTTTTTGGAAATTTTGTTGTCCATTTAATTTTATTGTAATAATGTGCAAGTTTTAAATTGCCAAAATTTCAAAAATTTTCCCTAAAATTTTCAAAATTTTTTATCAGGTTTTTTTTAGAAAGTGTTTGTGTATGCAATTTTGTAGTTCATTTAATTTTATTGTAATAAAGTGCAAATTTTGAGTGGCTGCAAATTCTGGATGATTTTTGACAATTTCTTTTTTGCAAAAATATCCGAGAATTTTCCTCCATATGGCGCATGAACAAAATTTACCTTAATTCAAACAAATCGCATGCGATTTTTAAGATCGAAATACATCTGGGAGATCCAATATTTTTATCTTCATGTGAGATTTTATTGGAAAATCGATTTCGCTTTTAGTTCAGATGTAGTCGAGTTAATCCCAATGACGTTAGGTCGAACTCGAGATTGTTGGAAAAACATTAACGACATGCTAAAGAAGTTTTATTGAAAAAAAAACGGCACCCATACGGAAAAAATGTTTTTGATGACTTCAGCTTGACACACAGTACAGACGAATTTTCGCTCGCCAAAAAAATTTCGCCCGGTATAACACAACTACGGCGAGGAAAAAAATTACAGTTTTGACTAATGTAAAATTTTATAACTAACTAAATTAGTAACTTTCAACAAATTCTAACATAGCAAATTTTCAATTTTGTCGCTGTTGCAAGCGAATGGTCGTCGGGCGAAATTCGTTGTTCGCTTTCGCGTTTTAATATATGTCGGTGTGCTCTATTTTTGACAGCAATAATTCGCGAGGAAAAGTACGCCATTTTTGATACTATTATCTTCTATTCCATTAGGTTGCCTTAGGTACAAAAAAAAAATAATTTTAAATACATTTATTATGCTTGCGCCGGTGAACTTAAAAACGTCAGCGGCAAATGGAATTGGAAAATAATCATAAATCTACACAGCTTCAGCTACAAGTAAACGAATGAATAGAAAGCAAAACTGAAGTGTAAAAGAAACTCATGACAGATTCTCTATTCAACCGTGCCGAGAAAAAAATGTGGGATTAGTTGAATGCGAAACAACAGACGTCCGCCTAAAAGCAGGCTTATTTGTTTTTAAATCCCTTTGCTTACTTACTGCATTCATGCAAAGATTTGTAAGCAATTTCACTTCCAATAATAGCCGGGCGCATTTTAAGCGTTCATTTACCAGAAAAAGGGACACCGCATAACGCACGTCGTTATTATTATTATTATTGATATTATTATTATTATTGTTATTTCTACGTTTTAAATGTTTATTAATGTTTTCGCTGTATCGACATAGCTGCAATTTTACAAAATGTGCAAACCCATACATACATAAATAATGTTTGTTTGTAAAGGCACACAAATTTTTGCTAGCCTATTTTCACAACATTATCCTTCTTTAGAAATTTAAATTGGATTTGAGTTGCTTTGCCTACAAAGGCAGTTCAAGTTTGTTTGCTGTTACCAAGGAAAAGAAAACGTCTCCAACGACGCAGAAATATTCAAAGTCCAATGAGCAGAATTCAATTTCGCTGGATTTGACGAGCATTTTCATGATTTCCTTTTCGCTTAATTTTTTTCTGCATTTTTTCTTATATTGTATATTTATTTACTTTGTAATTTCAACGCTTTGCAAAATTATTCTACATACGAATTGTGTTCCACTCGCATTCTTTTGCTACTTTGCCCTTTGGGCGCAGTTGGGTTTATGCAAATTTTCGAGCTACATATTTTATTGGCTGCACGTAACTGGTAAACAATTTTTAATTTTTGCGATTAATGTAACTTAAAACAAAGAAGAAAAAAATGAAATGTGCACATTAAAAAAAAAAAAACTAATATACCGGAAAATATTTCACTGCAAAAGCTCATTGATTTTGTTCACATTTTATAGATTATTGTTTCAGCTTTGAAAATGTATTGTCGCCGAGACAAAATACTAACAGCATAGCATGCAAAGTTATAAATCGTCTTTTTTCGTAACCGATACATCGTCATCCGGATAAGTTATTGTCGTATGTTACATTTTAAGACTTTTGGGATTGGAGTTGAATTTCAAGACACAATTTTACTTATTCTCTGTAGAGGTTTGGCATGTATGATTACCTAATTGGTGTATACGACAATATTTTACCGAGTGTTTAAAGCACGAGATTTTTAAATAGAGTAGTCACATGTGAAAATGGTTTGTGACAAACGACAAAATTTGACTCAATATATCCGAAACTAAAAGAGAAATCCAAAAACGAATAACGCCATTTGAAATACCTTGATTAGTTTAGTATTACGGCATCATTAACTCAATTGATGCCAGGAATTTATTTGAATAAACCTCAGACCCTATAGCTCGCGATAAAATCCTAAAATTATTGGTCGCACTTATGCAAAATGTTTTAAATATCCTAAATTGTAAGTATGTTTTCAACAAAAAATCTAATATACAAAAGCCAAGCGTCCTGCTACTCGCCACATATCACTCAAACTGTTAATTCCATTGCACTCAGCCTAAAAGTATGCATACAAAAATTGCAACAGTTTTGAGACCTTTGTAATGCGTTATTTATGTGAACACAAAATCCCGTCGTGGACCCCGTCGTGCGGTGTTCTTTTACACAACAGTTTCGTTCTATTTATTAAAAAATATATTCAAGAAATATTGGGTAATTTATTTTGAATTGTGTAAGTTTAATCTTGAAATATTTATTTCTTTACATTCACCGTGATGAATCTTTGTAATGATGCGATACCATCCTATTACTTTCAGCAGTCGATACCGATATTTTTACTCGATAGTTTTTAGATGATATAATTGGGAATCGACTACTTCTTTCACAGTATTGTATCAAATTAATAAAAGAGCTTTATTGGGGATGAAAAGGACCAAAATGACCAAAAATAAGCAAAGAAGAGCCTTAGTCTGGTTGAAATGTAACCTTAATTTTAAATGAACTGTTTATGTTGCATGCAATAAACTCAGGTAATCAAAAAGTCTTCAATTAGAAAACTTCAACGAAGTAAGTATATTTAATTAAAAAAAAAAATGATTTTAAGTTGCTAAAATTCGATTTTCATATATCGCTCTCCCGCACTAAACTATTCATATCAAATTGGAACAATTATTACATAAACTATCGAAAATTTTGAGTTACTATAAACTACTGTTATACCGGGCATGAAAAACATTTTTTGATATGGAATAAAATATGCAAGACTACCACCAGCAAGCAAATTAACAAAAATCAACGGTAATTTTTAGCTACAAGCTTTTTGCTATATTCACTGGAATTGAGTTGCCTACAAACCTGCATAATTGAAAAGTTTTGATTGAAACTTCTGAAAATTCAATGAAATTTGGAATTGAGTAATAACTTTCAATGTTTGAATTATATGGTTTATATTACATAATGATCTATCTTATAGTTATATAAAAATCTCGTGTCTAGGTGTTTGTGGTCGCCCTCCTCCGAAAAAGCTCGACAGATTTTTATGAAATTTTGGGAAGTATGCGAGTAGATCATAAAGTATATTTTATACTTTGGAGAGGGCTGCCATCTGTTTAAAAAGTCAAATTTAATTAAAATACACACAAGTTATATGCAAAATTAAAATATGGACATCAAGCGGTTAGTCTCGGAAAGAAGTTTTTGTATTTAACTTTTATGAGCATTGCCACCTCTTTGAAAAGTCAAGGATCATAAAGTTATTATTGGGTGAACGATCACGTTGTAGAGTCACCCTATTAACGTTGAGTTCAGACACGAAGTCTGACTTACAAGTCTTCAGCATGTCCTCAATACCAATTTGGATTTATGTATTTATAGTTTTGCCGAGATGAGAACTCCAACTTAGTATCTTATCGAGCATTAATTACTCTTTGATGTGTATTAGGGTATTTATTCTCTCTCCGTGGGTAGTCGATGGTAGAAAGTTCGGTCTATAGCTTCTTGTGAACGGCACATAACTGGCCTTCCGTGGATTCATGTTGATACCTATTGCGGCGCAACAGCCCACAACCACGCTAAGTGTTGAACTCATCGCTTGGAGATAGTGCGAACAAAAGAATGTTCCCGTAACGGTTATTGTCCGCTCATCTGCAAAGCCGGTATCATCATAACCATCGATATTGATTTACTACGAGGACCAGAGAAGGGATGTAAGGATAGCCTCATGGTTATAATTTTCACAGAAAAAGTGCATAAAAAAGAAGTGATTTCCCTCTTTTTCAACACGGAGTCAAAACATTATTTAGGGGAAAGTTGTAACCAGGGCTCTAGGGATGGATCCATGCGATGTGTCATCGAAAAACTCTCGATTTCCAAAAAGGCACATTGAGCGATAGTTTTGAAATCGAAGGTACTATCGATTTAATTTACCAGACAGACATTTAGCAGGTTGGCTAAAATAATAACTTAATAATTCTTTTTGTTTCAATATAAAAATATTTTTTGTTTACATTTACTTGAGGGCCATTTGTCAAGCAGTAGTATGAGTAACTGATATAGCTCTGGTACCATTGTTTCCTTTCGACTAATAAAAATTTTGGATAAATTAATTTTCTTTATTTATTCATTTACTGAATTGTTCAGAATAAATGTAAAATCAAAGTGAAGTTGTTTCGTGGAAATGAATTGCAAAATTATGCGGAAGCAACGAGTTAAATATCAAAAGTGCACACATTGGGTGGGATTTGAATTAAATTCTTCAAATGAATTGCAGTAAATTTTGTTTCGCTATTGAGCTTCGCCAACGGGCATTGAATTTCCATTCGTATTCTCATAATAAATTCATCATTTGTGTGGCCATTATTTCATCATATTCGCACATTTACTCAGTAAAATTATTTATGTCATTTTGTATTTCAATTAAGCTTAATTCATTGGCTATCAGCACAATGAAGAGGTTTGGTTTTCGCTTTTTCTTTCTGGTTATTTCAATTAAGCATACAAATTGTTACTAGAATAAAATTTTTTAAGTTATCTCAGTTCCACCTGTGGGTCTTTTACAAAAACGGCGATTCAAAAGTGCCATCGCTGCGAATAAGAAAACTGGAGAGGTTCCTATTCTTTTGAAAAGAAGAAGTCAAATATAATACTTAGATATGTTGAATACAAGAATTAGTGAATTGTTTGTTAGACTTTTGATATTGACCACGACATTTTTGGAGAGCTAAAAAGATCATTTGTAATTTGAAATTGAAGTGCAAACTATTTTAGTGGTGACCAAAATTCAGTGAATCGCATAAATACATACGGGATGTTTAAAGGATTTTTTTAAAATAAATTTTCCAATTGGAAAACATTTTTGAGAACTTTCAACAATTTCAGCAACTATAAGATCCGTTGGGTGAAAAAAAAGTACGCACTTTTTAAGCTACCAACAAAAATATTTCCTTTGAAAAAACTTTCACTGACAATGACAAAAATATTCTTCTCGCGCATTTCGAATAGTTTTTGTAGTAAAACTTTTTTAGCGGCATGGGAAAGATTTTCTACCCCGCGTACAGCAAGGAAGTGAAGGTAAATGAAACCTGACTTTAATCTGTTTACGTAAATGCTGACTACGGAGTGCTGACTTCTAATTGCATATTTTTTTTGAGATAAGTTAACTATTTTTGTATGGAGATGGCTGAAAAAAGTCAAGCCTGGTTACCTCTGCATCAGTTGACAACTAGCTACTATTTAACTATTATTTGGCACAAATTAGCCTTTGGGTAGCAGCTACCTTTTTACTAAAGGTAAACTCATTACTTGTTAACTATTTTTATGCGAATAAAGCAGTTACCTACTACCACATCTATCTACTTAAGTATTGCCTGTTTTAAAGGAAATTAAATATCGAAACAATGATTCAAGTGTAATCAAGTTAAGTGACAAGTGATATTTATTCAAATATTATAGTTATCTTTATTAAATTATTAACATTTTCCAAAGGAACAACATACAGACTCCGGCACCCTTAAATGTTTTACTTGTTTTGTGATTTGATGAACGAAGGTCACAGTTTAGAAAGCTGACGTTTTTGGACTCTTCTGTCTGACTTACCAACTAACTAAAAATGTGTTTCTGTGTGTTTGATAAAAATGGGTTTCTATTTTAAATCACTACAAAATACTAAGTGAAAAGCTACCTAGTTTTAGCAATTGATAATTTTTTATTGCAAGGTATGAATGTCTATGTATACATATATATATATATATATCGGTACTCATTCAGGAAGAACAAGTTCTGGACCGTTTTGGCTCTATTTTCAGACTGCATATTTCGGGACTATTTCAGGACCTGTTACTGGCTCGGTACTGGCTCACCACAAGTACTACTAATACAATTTACTAGTATTATTAATACTCCTACGATTTCTACTTCTACTTCTACTACTAACTACCATAACTAACTACTACTACTACAACTACTAACCACTACTAATTTTTATTAATTTCTACGACTATTTCTACTAATGCAACTACTACTATTTACTGCCACTTTTTTAGCACTACCGACACTAATATTTTTTTTACTTGCTGGTATAATTTTGACTAGCGCTACTGCTAATTACTACCACTATTTAAAAAAAAAAATTCGACTATTATTTTTCCAAATTTCTACCTATTTTTACTAAGTCTACTACCAATTACTACAATTATCTTTATTAATTTTTATTAATGCCACTACTAATTATTACTAGATACTATTTTAACAAATTTCTACTACTATTTTTATTAATGCTACTACTAAGTACTATTTACCACTGCTGCTAGTGCCCCAACTATTACTACTACTACTTGCTGGACCACACAAATGTTACAAAAACAAAAACTATTTTAATTACGAATTATTAGTGGTTAGGTTAGTGAAAGGGATAAGGTATACATACAAGCAAATTTTATTTACTACACAAATAAAGATATTTTTTTTTTTAATTTAAAACATTTCTTTCTCAAAATTTCTTATCATCAATCGAAATGTCTTGATCAAAAAATTTTAAGATGTACTTTAAAATTGCATAGTATAATTTAAAAAATTCTTATTAGACTTAAATCTAAAATCTTAATATTAACGTAGATTGAACAAACAAACTAAACAAATTAAAACCTTACAAATAGACAGGTTGGAATGAAAAAATAAAATTTGTATAGCTACTATAAAGTAGGCATTGTGGTAAATTTATTTTACAAAATTAAAAAAAAACTAATTTTAATATTTATTTTCTAAATTTCATTTGCCAAGTAAACCAAAAAATTTTTAAATTTAAAATATTTATTTTATAACGCTTCTTTTGACTATTCAAAATATCTGAATCAACAATTTTAGCATGTACTGCAAAATTTGAAAATAAAGTTTTAAAAATTCCTAAAATTACTTAATTGACGCTATAACCGCTTAAGCGATTTTGGCCGAATTTCTCCTACAATTTGTGGTGTGCGTCTTGAAGTTGTAAAAGTAATTAAGGGACCTACAGTTTTACGCCGAATCCGAACGGCGAATGTTTTTGCGAGAAGTTTTTGGTTTTCATGGCAGAAATTCACTCGGAGGTTTGCCGTTGCCTGCCGAGGGGCGACCGCTATTAGAAAAAACTTGTTCTATAATTTTTGGGTGTTACTTGCCCCGAGCTGGATTCGAACCGGGGAATAAAGCACGCACACACACTTGGCTACGGCGACCGCCAAATTCCTAAAATACTGGGATATAAAATCTTAATATTAACTTTGTTTAAATAAACAAAATATATTAGTAAAATATACGTATGTATATTATATATATATATATATATATATATTATATATATATATTACATAATATATATATATTATATATATATTATATATATATTTTTAATATTTGGATACGAGCCCGTTGGAAAGTAGTTGGTAATTATTTTGATTTTAAAATAGTTTATAACAAACAAAATTTAAAATAATTGAAAATAAAAGCATTTTATTGTAGCTGAAAAAAATTAATTTCGATTCTGTCAAACACGTTTAATAGTAGTTGAAATTAAATGCAGAATCAGAAAACTTACTTCCTTCAAGGACATCGCCATATTAATAAAGTTAGTTGCCTACAAGAAAAAACGAAAGAATTTCAACCACTTGTAGTTGGTAAAGTAATGCATTTTAAATTACTTTTAAAGTTATTCTACCTCCAACAGGGTATATATGTGTGTATGTGTTTTCGTCCATTAACCACGTATAGTATTAAATTACCGGCGGTCCATCATTGACCATCGGCGATTGTCCAACATTTGCAATGCGTTTGACTTTTATGGAAATTGTTATGCGATAATTGTATTAATTTTGCATTGTCGTTAAATTATCATATAGTATTTTGTTGCCAGTTGGCAGTTGCCAGTTGCACGCACGACAGCGACATATTCTCTTTTTCGCATATCTTTGTTTGTGCAGGCGACGTGTTTTTGTCTTTTTTTTTTGTTTGTTTTTTATTTTATTTATTTTGTTAACTGATTTGGCCACATACTCGCGCATACATGCATACATATTCTTTCCCTTACCTTATGCTATTGTAATCAGTTTTTAACTTACTCGTACAAACTATCAATGTACGTGTTATATATGATATGTATGTATTGTGCAAAAAAAAAAAACTCACCAATTCACTCAATTTAATTTTATTGTAATTTTTAATTAAAAATGTCATTCGTAAATGTATTGGAAATTGTGCAAATAATTATCAGTGGATTTATAGCAATTATGTCAGCTATTTAAAATTTGTATTTCTATACAAGGTATTTATTTATTCACATAATGTAAAATTAATTTACAAGCACGTATTTATATATATATATATATAATACGTATGTAATAGCCTTGAAGCAAAATATAGGATTAATACTTTTCCTCCAAAATTCAAGTAGCTCCAGTAATTTCTCCATTGCTTTTATTCTCTAGCTTATCTTACAGAATGATTTCCTAACAACGAGCAACTATATTCTATAGAGCTTCCAACCATTATTTCTAACAGGACCAGTGTATTTCAATTAAGCAAAAAGACAAGTTGCCGGATACGAAATTCTAAATATTTATTTGCCTTCGCTTTATAAGCAGGACCTACAGAATTTATAACTTTGCCTCATTGAGTAGACCTTTGACTGGCTAACCGAAAAAATGCAACTATTTTTTATGGAAACTCATTTAACTTCCTAGTTTTCAGAATTTTTCTTTTTTGTAGGAAACTTTGTATTTATTAACCACCATAAGATCTTCAAAATTACTGATGGTAAATTTTTTCGGGTAAAATTTTACCAAAGCGGTAGATTTTTGGTATATAAATTACAAAATTTAGCATAACAATGTGTATAATAAAACGTTGCATATTATTTTTAGCTACAATTCCTAAGTAAAGTTTTTATAAGCATTTATTTCAAACTTTTTTTCGATTTCATATAAACATAAAAAATACTTACTACATACTTACTAACTTAATTGACGCTTAACCTTTTAAGAGATTTTGGCCGAGTTTAACAAACTGCGCCAGTCACTCCGTCTGCTAACTGGCGTCAATTGGCGCCAATTGGAAATACCAAGTGACGTCAAGTCCTTTTCCACTTGGTCTTTTCCAACGCAGAGGGCGTCGTCCTTTTTCTCCACCACCACTACCTGGACTGTGTCTATGTCGCGGTAAAGGTCTTACAGCTCATCGTTCCATCGTCGTAGAATCTTTCTCTCGAATCCTTCGCAGAATCTTTCGCTCGAACACTCCTATAGCACGGGCATGATAAGGGACTTATAGAGTGTGGTTTTGGATCGTTGAGAGAGGGCTTTACTACGTAATTGCCTACTCAGCCCAAAGTAGCACTTCTTGTTAGCAAGAGAGATTGTATGTTGAATTTCCAGGCTGACATTATTGTAGGTGTTTATGTTGGTTCTCAGATAAACGAAGTCCTCCATTTTGTCGAAATTGTAATTGTGAACAGTGATGCGGGAGCTAAGACACGAATGCGCTGACTATTTATTTGCTGGCAGGTGGTACATATTTGGCACACATTTCACTTCTTTATCCAGTTTGGAAATAACAGAACTAACAGCGCGGTTGTTGAGCTCATTGATGTCGATCGGTAAACGCCAGTAGCTGCAAACTCTTATAAAAGATGGTGCCTGAGACGGGTTTAATTCTGCAGCTTGAATTATCTATTCCAACATAATGTTAAAGAAGTCGCACGAAAGAGAGCCACACTGTCTGAAACCTCGTTTGATATCAAACCGCTCAGAGAGGTCCTTCCCAATATTGACTGAGCTGGGAGTGTTGCTCAACGTCATTTAACGTAGCCATATCAGTTTTGCAGGTCTACTAAATGCAAATAACTCGGCATATAGGCAGCACGAGAAGATGCTTCCGAAAGTTGATTTAAAGTCGACAAATAGCTGGTGTATGTCGATTCGCTTTTCAAGGGTTTTTTGCAATATTGAGCTTATTGTGAACATCTGGTCGATGGTAGATTTACCAGGTCTAAAACCACACCCTTTTTGTAAACTGGGCAGAACACACTTAAATTCCAATCGTCCGAATATTTACTGGAAATTAGCTGGCGCATGCACCTTACTAGCTCTTCGCCACCATGCTTGAATAGCCGAGCTGGTGACCGATAAGCTTCTGCGGCGTTTTGCTCCATATCTGCGTTATTGCTATTCGAACTTCACCAAGGTCGGGTGGTGGGATATTAATGCTGTCATCAGCGATATGGGGCTCGGGATCTTCATTTTCTCTGTCACCATTTAGCAAAGTAAAGAAATGTTCCTTCAATTTGAATGTGAACATTTGTCACTGAGTCGCCGTTCTTGTTCTTAAAGAAATTTACTCAGGCCTTTAACCTTCCGTAAGTCGCCGCACATTTTGGTAATATTTTCGTAGGCTTTTCCTGTCGGCTAGCAACTCAAACTCTTCACACTCACGTATTTTAGTCTCTCACTTCGTTCTTCGAACAACACATCCCTCTTCTTTTCTCAACTCCCGGTAGAGTTTCTTAAACAAAATAAAAGTCATAAAATATCGAAAATATTAATTACAAATTTTCTGAAATGGTTCAAATTTTATGTAGGTTAAATATCGGCAACTCATTTGCGTTCACTGGAAGAAAGCAACCCTATGCAAATGGTGGCAGCAAAAGCATCGGTGGAGAAGATGCATGTCCTGAACTCCAAATTATTTATGGCCGTACTGACATCCAGTCTCCCAACCTCGGCAAAGAACGAAGAAAAGTAACGCGGCTCTTGAATAAAATCGAAGCAGTCGCGATACATTACTGGCGACTCGATCTCCCAAACATTTGGAAAAGTTTCTATCAAGCGTATTGTGCGGAAGACCGAAATATAACTTTTAAATTTCAATAGTGTATTCAGCTAACATGATCATATCCTATTATGTGCATTCGTTTATTTATTTAAAATAACCGATTAGCTAATTACGAGTATTAAATTAGTATTTAAAAACCATCTATGTATACTAGTTTCAAAATATCTCATTGAATGGTGTCCTCCTAATATAGACTCGCCTTTTATAAATTTTTTTACTAATCAGATCGTTTCCATTCTTTCCAGGTATGCAATTACTATCATGATATCAAAGCAAATAGATAGGTGAGCAGTAGTTATTTAATTTATTTCAAAAGTTCTGTAAAATGTATCAGAAATATAGGTTTCTCTGGTTTTATTTCTTCTATTTTATTCTTTTTATGCAAATAAATTAAAAAAAAAAACATATTTAAAAAAATATGTATTTTATTTCAGATTTTAGCTTTGAATTTATTATTTACTATTAGAAGAAAGTAGGCCAAGAAAGCTCCGGATAGAGACTTCAACATTGGAAATCGAATACATTGTTAAAATCCGAGACCTTATTGACTATATTTAAAAAAAAAATCACGATTTAAGCGTTATTTTGTAATTTTTTTCGATTTAAAATAATTTTTATTACTGGCATTTTATTTTTCGATTAAATTTGATTGTAAATTTTTTTTTCGATCATAAAATATATTATTGTTTGTGTGTTTTATGATAGAAAAATTGAAATAAATTTAAGGATAATGATTACTTTTAATCGGAAAAATAAAATAAAATAATATGGATCAAACTTGATGGGAAAAATATAAAAAAATAACAATCACATTTTATCGAAAAGATAAAGATGCAAGAATGACGATTACATTTTATTGAAAAAAAAAAATAAAAAATTTCAAAATAACGATTATGCAATGTTTAGTTTTGAAAAAATTTTTCACAATGATTTTTGGAAATAACGACTGCTTTTGGTTCCTGGTAAAAATTGTAGCTAGGCATTTGCCAGGGGCTAATCAAACTTGGAATAAACGACTACTCTGAGTAGTAAAATGTTCCACAATTTCAAACGATATTCCAAAAATGACTCTTACCGTTATAAAAAAAAATATTAAAAGCCAAGCCGAATTTTGATACACTTCGAACTTGCACTTTGCTATATGAAAGTAAATAGGCTATAACACTACACATTTACATTTCTGCTACCAATTCTGTTTAAAAACTATTAAAAATATAAGATCAAAAACAATAAAATAAAAAACTTTGCAATTTTAATTGAAACCTTTAAAATTTTTCTACAAATTTCTACTTTTTATAAAAACTTGAACTAGATTAAACTGTATTTTTATACAAATTTAGTAGAATATTAGGAAATTCGAAATTATAAGGTGTCGAAACTTGAAAAGAAAAATATCTGTCATATAGTTATGATACGGACTCTAATAGAAGTTTCGATAACTGCAAATCAAAGCTCGAGTACCATGAGTTTCACTAAGTATTATACAATTCTTTGTTTTTATTGTACATACAAAGAGGTCTTTTTACACTACATATCTGAGTTAAATATAATAAGCAAAATTATCTGTCCATGAAAGAACAAAAAAACATAACAAGAAACAACAAAATCAAACGCGCCACTCAAGGCTTTATGAATTAAATATTTTCTTGTTTTTAACATAACAGTAGCGAAGTTGAGTCAAAGCAAGCGTTGATAAAACGCAGCAAGTAAATAAAGAAAAAAAAGGCTGTTATGTAATTTTTGTCTTCATTTAAGCTACGAAGCGAAGGTGTTAAAGTGAATAATTAAAAGTTAATAGTAAATTAAAATTCGTATAAAATTATGCAAATTAGTTTGGTGTGGAAAAATGCTGCAAGCCTGAGCAATGCTTACAGAAAAAAAGGAGTTAACGTTATACTACCGGTTCGGTTAATGGCTATAGATGACAGCTGAAGTGACAATAAGTGGCTGCTGTTGACATTTCCCCATTCACGATCTTCTCTTTTACCTTCTTGCTGTCATCGTGTCTTCAACGTCTCAATATATCAGGGCGTACGAGTGGCAAACAACAATTTTAGGTATGCAACTTTACTAGATAACAACAAATTTATAATAATACAGCAAAAGCAAAAATAATGCGGGCATATTTTGTGATTGCCAAAGGAGAATATGCATGCTATGTATTAAGCGCCGCGACAATAAAGTAAACTCGGTTGCTTAGCATTTTTAATTACACTTTTACACAATTTTCACTCACTTCTCGTCATGCACTCTTTTGTTACTGCTATTGCGCCTAAAAGTGTGCCACAACGCAAGTGTGGTGTTTGGTGATAGAACGCAAAGCATTGGGAGCGGTGGGTGAAATTAGCTGCTGCCTTTTGAATTTAATCATTATTTTTCTTTCAGATAAATTCACCATTCCGCATTCAGGCATTCCACGTAGGCTATTTAGTATTTTGCCTTGTCTTTTATTGCTTACCGTTTAGTCTTCAAACTGATGATTAATCCAGATGACATAAACCAAAGGGCAATATATACTATGCCGTATCGTGAATATCTGGTCGATGGTAGATTTACCAGGTCTAAAGCCACACTGATAAGGTCCAATCAGTTCGTTGACGGTTGGCTTTAGTCTTTCACACAATACACTCGATAGAACCTTATACGAAATGTTAAGAAGGCTGATCCCGCGGTAGTTGGCGCATATTGCAGGATCACCCTTCTTGTGGATTGGGCAGAGTACACTTAAATTCCAATCGGCGGGCATGCATTCGTCCGACCATATTCTGCAAATAAGCTGGTGCATGCACCTTACCAGCTCCTCGCCACCATGCTTGAATAGCTCAGCTGGTAACCCATCAGCTCCAGCGGCTTTGTTGTTCCGTAGCCGCATAATTGCTATTCGAACTTCGTCGAGGTCGGGTGACGGGATGTTAATGCCGTCATCAGCGATTTGGGGTTCGGGATCTTCATCTTCTCCGGCGACGTTTTCGCTGTCACCATTTAGCAGAGTGGAGAAGTGTTCCCTCCACAATCTAAGTGCGCTTTGGACATCAGTCACCAGATCGCCGTTCTTGTTCTTACAGGAATTCGCCCCGGTCTTAAAACCTTCCGTAAGTCGCCGCACCTTTTGGTAAAATTTTCGGGCGCTTTTCATGTCGGCTAGCATCTCAAGCTCTTCACACTCACGTATTTCGGCCTCTCTCTTCTTTCTACGGACGATACGTCTCTCTTCCTTTCTCAACTCCCGGTAGCGTTCCCATACAGCTCGCGTTGCGCCCGATCGCAGCGTGGCCCTGTAGGCAGCATCTTTATTTTCCGAAGCGGCGCGGCATTCCTCATCATACCAGTCATTTTTTCGGGTTCACTGAAAGCCAACGACTTCTTCAGCGGCGGTACGCAGTGATCGAGAAATGTGCTCCCAGTGCTCGCAAATTCCGGTTTCTTGAGAAGTACTCTCAGTGAGCAGGTGTGAGAGTCGAGTGGTGAAGTTTGCAGCTGTCTGTTGCGATTGCAGCTTTCCGACGTCAAGCTTTCGCTGTGTATTTACACGCACGTTTTTTGATGCACAGAGGCGTATGCGATCTTGGCTGCGACAAGATAATGATCCGAGTCGATGTTCGGTCCTCGGAGTGTACGTACGTCTAATATACTGGAAGCATGCTTTCCGTCTATCGCAATATGATCGATTCGGTTTCGCGTTTTTCGATCTGGAGACAGCCACATAGCCAAGTGTATTTTTTTATGCTGAAACCTGGTGCTACAGACCACCATGTTTCGGGCCCCGGCAAAGTCGATCAGTCTCAGTCCGTTGGCGGAGGTTTCATCGTGGAGACTGAATTTTCCGACAGTGTGACCAAAGATCCCTTCCTTTCCCACCCTGGCATTGAAGTCACCAAGCACGATTTTGATATCGTGACGGGGGCAGCGCTCGTAAGTGCGTTCTAAGCGCTCGTAGAAGTGATCCTTGATCACATCGTCCTTCTCTTCTGTCGGTGCGTGGGCACAAATCAGCGAGATGTTGAAAAATCTCGCTTTGATGCGAATCGTGGGGAGACGCTCGTCCACTGGAGTGAACGACAGTACTTGGCGACGAAGCCTCTCTCCCACCACAAATCCAATACCGAACTTGCGCTCCTTTACATGGCAGCTGTAGTAGATGTCGCAAGGCCCAACGGTTTTCTTGCCTTGCCCCGTCCATTTCATTTCTTGGATGGCGGTGATGTCAGCCCTTACTCTTACGAGGACATCAGCCAGCCGGGCAGCGGCACCTTCCCCATTAACGGTTCGGACATTCCAGGTGCATGCCCTTAAATCGTAGTCCTTAAAACATTGCTTGTGGTCGTCATCAAAAAAGGGAGATCTCATCCGAGGCACATTGAAATTTTTCATTGGGTATAGTTTTTTACGTGGCGGGTCCCAAGCCCAGCGCACAACCAAATACTGGAGGGTTGTTTTGTTTTCGAAGACACATTTATATAGCGAGCCGCGTGCTCCAAGTCAGACGCCCGCTTGCAGCCGCACCTCCTGGTGAACAGACGCTGCTGACTTCAGTGAGCCCTTAAACCGAATATGTCGGAGTGGCCCCACTGAAGCTCCCTCTCTTTCTGCCGTGACCCAAGGCTCCACACGGGTTGGTTACCATATCTCACACAAGGGTTGCTCACGTTGCCCAGAGTGCGCGACGAGGGCGCAAGAGTAGGGATTGAGTGTAGCCACTCATCTGTAACTGCAGACCCAGAAGAGTTACCACACCCCATTGCACTCCATCTAATACTAATACCGACATATGTATGTACATATGTATGAATGTGCGTGCACACATACAAATACGTATTCAAATTGTTTTGCAGCAAACGTTAATTGCTAAATATTCAATTGCTTTTTAGGTTGGATATTTATTTTTTCCTTCAAATTCTTTTTACAATGCAATTTCCTAGGGTTTACTTACCATTTTCTTTGCTAAAGAGAATAAGTTAATATTCCGCCAAGCCACACACAATCCCGCCAATTCAGTCGACATCAACAATTAGCCAATATTTAACCACTATTTAATAGCATCATACATTGAATCGCTGATAATTATTATAATAAATTTGTTAGCAATTTTTTTTAAATTTTTTGGATACCTGCTTGAATATTTTTATTGGGAAAATAATTGGTTTTAACCAGCGCTCTACATCATTTTCATCTCTTTCTACCAATGAAAAAGATTAAAGAAAACGCTTAAAAATTTTCAAGCTTGCTACAAATTGGGGAACCAATAGTTTTATGCCGACTAAGAACGGCGAAGAATTTTTTTTTAGAAGTTTTTTTCATGGCGGAAATACACTCGGAAGTTGCCTCGCAAGCAGGATTTGAATCGACGTGGCTACGGCGGCCACAATATAATGTAGTAAAATATTGAATATTTAAATTTGTTGTAAATTACCGTAATTTCAGAGGTGAGCGTATGACTTAAATAAATTGAGCTTTTGGACTAAAATTGCCAAGTGCGTACGTAATTTGGTAGAATTTGTTTATTAAGAAAATGTATTGATTCCAATATATAAATCTCAAAAGATTGTAGGTCTTCGCAGTACAAAGAATTTATTTCAAGTAAAGAGACTGAAAAATTCCGAAGCACAAGTTTTCAACTTAACAAAAAAAAAAAACTATGCTCTTTTTAATAAAGATCAAAGTTTTAATGTAACTTTTTTGAGTTGTTTCAATGACATTTCTAACAAACTTTCACTAAACTCAAGAACATTTTCAAATACTAGTGATTTAACTTTAACGTTTGGCAACATTTCTAATGTTTTTCTCTAGTTAAACTTTAAAGTATCGAATAACATGTTTTGCTGCTGTAAAATGATCTTTGTGTGCTATATCAGGCTTTGATATAACTGCCAAATACATTAATCCTCCTATTAATGATTGATATTTTTTTACAGCAAGCTTATCAGAACAATCCTCCCGACAACAATTTTCTAAAATCACTCCACTTAAAAACAGCGTTGATGCTGGTTTGCAATCTGCCATGGACTGGAAATGCAATGTGTGTACCAAATTTGCTGGTGTTTGGTATCATAGTATTTGAGATATATTTATCTATTTGCTCAAAAGTGGGCGGCGCTACGCCTATTACTATAATGCTTTTCTTCCGTGCATTTGCTTATGCAACTTCATTCTACGTATTAAATTTGCAATCTCATTCTCCGTTTTTTTGATTTTTGAATTTGCGTTAAATGAGAGGGGGTGGTAGTTTTGATTCAATTTTCACAATGTTTGAATGATGTGTGTACCATAGTTGGTAAGGTTTGGTGGCATGGTTTTGGGATATCCTTATTTCCTCTAAAGTGGGCAGTGCCACGCCCATTTCAATTTTTTTTGATTCATTGTATTTTTGAAGTGAAACTTCTTGGCGCTCGTTGGGCTGTAGTTCCAATATCGAATGAAGCGAGAAAGCGACAGGAAAAGGGAGGGGATGGCGCGCGTGGTGGGACAGTCTGACGGAAGGAGACATGGGAGAGAAACGAAAACGCGACAGATTCGGAGTAGGAAAAAACGAAAGAGGGGTAGCATGCGTGGAGGGGCGGACAGAGTGTGGCAATGATTGTTCTCTCATCCCTCCGAACCAGAGAATTAACGATATAATAAAATTCATACATAGATCATTATAGGCATATACTCTCTCTGGTGCAGCAGAATTAGGAGAAGATTTGCACACTATGCCAATGATTTTAAGCGGTGATTTTAATGTCAAATTAATTTAAAATTGAGTAATAATCCCACAGACTCAACAACCAGATCAGGCACAGACAATAGATGCAATTTCCTCACGATATTTAAATAATTTACAATCACGAGTTTTCATTTCATTATTTCATACTACCAACCAATTGCATCTTTTTTTGAACATGAAAGAATGGAAGTGAATGAATAGATTTTTTATAAATGGAGGCGAGAACATCAACTATCTTTTTTTATTAACCTAACACCCTTAAAAATTCCAGAATAATGAATAGTGGCTTCTGTTATCGGGGAAATATTTATATCTCATAAAACTTGCTGGCTAGGGTGAGTATTTTCATTTCAAGTGCCCATCGAGATCCATGAAGTTTCACTTCTATCGCTTAGCTTTCTAGGTTGACAATTTTTTTTGTACAGCCCCATCCTTCCTAACAAATTTGAACGACTGGTTTTTAATGCTGATTTAAATGCCGCTTTTTTTTTGGATTTTTGTAATTTCCTGGTATTTGTGGGGTGGGCATAATTTTTACCGATTTTAAACATTTTCGATATTTCGCTTACTGACATGAAAATCAATATGTGTACCATAGTTGGTAGAGTTTCGTCAAGTAGTGCCAGAGATATTACTTTTTCTTTTAAAGTGGGTGAGGCCACTCCCGTTTAAAACAAAAAAAAAACTACACCCAACTCAGTCCTATGTATCAAATATGAGTAAATTATCTTTACTGGTTACCAAGATATAGCATTACTACACATTTCACAAAAGACTATTATCCGATTGCGCCCACTTCACTATACCGGAAAAACAGAAGATAAAACGGTAGCAAAGTTATAATACCTTTGAAAAATTAATGAATGCAAAGAATAGGATATAGATACCATAACATAATTGCAATCAATCCTCTTTAGAAAATGCATCATCTCTGAATAGGGTATGGTTTTGAGACTTAAAAATTCATAGGGCAATCCTACTTTGTGCAGTCAAAATCAGTCAGCTTTATGAAAAAGCGAATTGATAATATATTATTATGGCTTTGCCTACAAGTTTCTATATAGTATGTTGAGCAATATAAAACCATATTTTTTAAATTTTTCCAAATAAAATGTCGGTCTAGCAACTGCTGTGAAAATATTCGTTTTTTTTGTTTTCTAGAGCTTTATGGACTGGAAGGATTCCATTTGAAATTTGGGCCTTGAACACAGAATCAAAAAAAAAATCTGAACATATGTATATTCAAAAAGGAAGTGAACATCGTTGAAGTTTTGCTCAATATTGAATTTAAAAAAAATGGAGTAAAATTCGTTGCAAAAACAGCCATAAATTTGGTAAAGTTTAATTCAATGAAAAATTTCTTAGATGATCACTTAAAACTAGAAATTTCAAGTAAATGCGTGAAGAATTGTGGGCCTAAATGTTCTGTCTAGTCCAAAAAAAGTGGTTTCGAGTAAAACGCATTTGAAGTTTCAAGCGCGGGTAAATACGAGAGGGTACGAGAGTAAAGGTATTGTGACAACGCTCTGAAAATCAATTTTTCAGATTGTTTTGTGTCTTTGTCCTTGCACAAATCTTTTTGAATATCATTACATGATATATCTAGAAGCATTTAAGGCAATAAAAAAATTTGGTGAAAAAAATTTACAAAGTAAGATTACCCCTCAATGGTAATTACAATCACCACAATTAAGTGAGAACTGCCGAAAATTTATAGACACAAAAATATTAAAAAATATTCGATTAATATTTAAATTGAAGTTGAAAAATTTTATTATTTCTGAAAACCATGATGTACAAACCAACAAAATTCATTATCACATTTACACTCTCGGCTGTAACGCTGCCCAAACAACGTGGATTATTGTGAGAAGCAATGTTAGCTTATTGCAATAGATACGCCAAAATTTAATGGAATCAAATTAGATTGTAATATAAATTATATAACGTAAAATTTGTTTTGTTGCGGTGAAGCAAGCTAAAATATTTCATAATTTAGTGGAACGGTGAAAATTTACAATAACTGCTTTTTTATCTTCTGTGCGCTACCTTCGAAAATGAAAGAAGCAAGGCTTTTGGAATGCAAATAGGAAAAACGCAACAAATTAGAGACAAAAGCGAATTATGTAAATGGATCACTGGCTTTATTCTCTCTTCGCATTTTCTCGCTGATGCGCTGCTTATCGAAGTGATCGGTGCCAATGCTTTGATCGATGTAAAAATTTATAATTTTTCCAAGTAACTAAATCGTAAGCGATTAAAGGAATTCTAAATCTGAAAGGCTTGTGTAACACTCGCGCATTTTAATTTGAAAGTGCGAGCTAGTTTAGAATATTAAAAATCGCTTACTCTTAACTTTCTAACAAGTGTTTAAAGGACATATGAAGGTTAAATAAATTAAAACCAAATCAAATAAAATAAAATCAAATAAAATTAAGCAAAAAAGTTAAAATTAAACAAAATATACTGAAGTTATATTAACAGCAATGTAATGAAATGCTTCCTTTTAAATTGTTTGAAAAATAAAATTAAAAATTTAATTAAAATTCCCACCACAGTTATCCACATTAATAAAGGTGCGAGCGTCTAGAAAATAGGATCAACTTAACGAAAAACATAAATTACTAAGAAGTTGAGATTTTAAGCCGCGCTGTCGGTGTTGGTATTAAAGCCTATTCGCCGTGCTTACCATTTGGTTAACTTAGTAATAAGAAAATCTACGTAGCTATCTAACTTCTGCCTTGGGCGCTTCAAAAGTTACCGAACCACGTACATTCGTACACACATACAGAGATATGAATATAAGTAGGTACAAAATAAATGTGTATGCAATACGAAGTAATTGCAGAATTGTGCAAATTATGACAGCGGTGGCGGATTTCATGGTTGCTAGCTGTTTAAGTATCATTTACAGCACCTTTATTGGATTCATGTGACACAATATCCATATACATATACATATATATATATATATATATATATATATATATACATATATACCCTATAAGACATTGCTAAACAGTTTGGGCAGAAATTCAAATACACTTACAATTTTTTTTTTAATTTATCTCTAAAACAAGCGCATTTCACAATTTTTATGTTTCTGTAATTAATTTATGTTTACAACTATGAGCAGTTTGGTTGTGTAGAGCAAATAGGAAATTGTCATTAGTAGATAAGAGACAAAATTTCACACAAACACGGGAAAAGTACTCACTTTTTGCCCATGACGTGAAGAGAAATGAGTACTTTGCTAAGCAGGTTTGTAATTCCACTTATTTTATAAATGTAAAAGTTTGTGTGTTTGTTATTACCTTTTGATTTGAAATATTTGAAACACAAACAGCTCACCCCCTATGCTCTATTATATGGAGAGTTGCCACTCGTTTAAAAAGTTATAGACAACGAAATAAATAAGTTAAATCACATATTGCTATATAACGAAAAGATAGATTTAAAAAAATTTGGACACGTGTAGTCCGTTATGTGGGCTACCATGAAATGGATTTTTTTTAAGGAGTTGCCGCCTGCTTTAAAGCTTAAATTCAGTTAAAGCAATGAATGAAATCTTATACTGCAATATGGGTATCAAACGAAAGAGGCTTAATAAAGCTTTATTTCTCAAATTTTTTGAAAGAAAGTTGCCACGCGTTAAAATTAGAATTATTTTAAATTAAAAAAATAAGTGACATTTAACAATATGAATGCCAAAATAAAATAAATAAAACTAAAAAAAAATTTAATTTCAAAAGTATTTTTCGAGAGAGTTGCCATCAGCATAGAATATTTATTGAAATTATAGTAAGTTAAATTAAATATTGAAATATGGGTCTCAAACGAAATGAAGAAAGCTTTATTTTGAAAATACTTTTGGAAAGGGTTGCCACCTGCTTAAAAGAGTAACCTAAACTTAATTATTAAATTAAAAAAAGTATAACGTAATGGGATTCGAAGGAAGTAGGTTTACAAAAGCGTAAGTAAGAAAATAGATTTAGGGAGTGTTGCCACGTGTTTAAAAATATTACTTTAATGCTATTTTTAAGCTCGCTGAAATACTACAAATTTACTCTAAAACGAGAGAGTTTAAACAAAAATAATTTTGATGAGGGTTACCACCTTCTAAAGAGCGGTAATTCAAATAAACTGGTAAGTGACCAGAAATTGAACTATACTGGTGTGTAACGAAAAAAGGTCTAAGGAAACTATTTGCGAGAAATGTAGAAGATTGCCACCTGTTTTCCGAACGCAAATTCAAGCCCATGCAAAATATAAATGGAGCGTTACCATACCGTTTTGAAGGGAGACAGGCTTAGATATATATTAATACAATTGTTTTTTTAAAGCTGTTAATAAAAAAGAGAAAGAGTTGCGATCTATTGAAAGGGTTAAGTTCATTTAAATAAAAGAATTAATTCAAAGTTAAAAGCAAGTTTGACGTAATAAAAATATGAGCACTTATTTCATATTCAGCTGTCTTGCAGGGTATTTTTTCCTCTATATATATATTAAGTTACGTTCATACCAGCAAGTGAACTGAGTTGAGTTGTGTTGCTATGGCAGCTTGCACTTTAGCCACCTCGCATCGCCTGTGATTGCGGGAAATCAGCCTAAAATCATTAGCTATATTCCTTTGCTTAGGGCTTATAAAAATGAAATATACAAATTATATACAGGGCTTAAACGAAAATATATATAAAAAAAATACACCTACTTTTTGTAAAGGGAAATGAGAGTAAGAAGAAGGAGTATGAAAGTGATAAGTAAACGCTGAAAGGAAAAAAGAAAAATAATCCGATTACAACGCATTTTGCTTCGAACTAAGTTGATGTCGTCGTCGTCTTTGGTTAATAACAGCTTGGCTAGGCGGAGGTGAGCAAAATTTGCGTATTATTCACTTGTTAGTTGCGGACATAAATATTTCAGCAGGGCTAAGCGCAAGTGAAGCATCATAAGAAAAGGGAACGAAAAAAAAGTAAATGTAGCAAAAAAAAATTATAAAAAACAACATAGAAGCGTTTGATCCCAAACAACGCCACTCAGTACGCCAAACCAATTGACCAACATGGCAAGCGGACACAAAAACACAAAAAACGATTATGCTACAATTGAGTTGGTGTGGTCATAAAAAACCCAAGCTATTGAAGCAAGAAAAGCCATACACGAACAAACATATAGTATGAGGAGGAGGAGGAGGAGTGGGTGAAGGAGGAAGTGGTGCGAAAAATTGTGGAGTGAGGCCTGACACAATAGTTGGCGTGGTAAGCGAAAATCCGTACACAACCGTAAATTCAGAACTATCAGTAAACATTAACCCACGTAACCGCTGCTAGCGGAGCAATAAACCGACGCTTCAAACCAATTGGGGAAACCAAAGTTGGTTAGTCGGTATACCACCTAATCCCAAACGCTTTGGCAGTCACTTAGGTAATCACTTTTATTTATTTGCTTTTGCTTTTACTGTAATCTACGAGTTGGATTGAAATGCACAGGTGGAATGATAGTAGAGGAAAAACAGTTCGAACTGAATTAGTAGTGAAAAGAATAGAAATTTCATTTATAAGAATTTGGTAACTATTTAATTGAAGTGGTCATTGATATCATAAAATACTTAGTGCATTTTGTCATTTCGATAGTGACTGATAAGTCACATCCTAAAAATATTCTGAGTGATTGCTTACTGTATCACAATATTAGGCTGTTCAAAAATATGATACATATTATTGTACTTTTTGTAAGGATTATTGAAGTTTAATGTATTGGAGGAAATCGTCATATTTAGAATTGATTTTCAGAATTACTCGCCTTCATATAAATGGTTTCTGAGTTCTGCAGGAAGTATATTTCAAAAAAGCTTAGTTTACTTTAAAATCAATAAATACTCCAGGCTTGGCGTTGCAGTGCCTTCGGAAATTTTTAGATTTTACCCCCCTATGCTGATGAACTGACAAAAATTTTCAACCTGACAGTTGTCAGGATTACTGCGCATAAAATTATGTTACAGAAAATAGCGCCGTTGGCATGTACTCAGTAGGGCATAACAACTACAATGACTCCTGTCTTCATTAAGGGCTGAAACCCAATTTTGTCGCATAGTTTTAGGCGCAATAAACCTGACAACAGTCAAGTAGATAAGTCTTGTTAGCTTGTCCGTATAGGAAAGTAAGTATACATATAATATCTTATTTTATATTGTGTAAACAATTTTTTTATACAAAAATTAGCGCAACATCACTAAAATAGTTTTATTTTTCACTATTACTATACAAATGCAATTACTCACAAAATACGGTTTATAAAATGAGTTTTTAAAAAAGTATAAATTAGACTAAACGGCTTTAATACAAAACCTTTTTGAATAAGGTGTTCAATACTGTATAAATTTTATAATATTGCAATAAATTTAGAAACAAAATAAGTAAAGAAAAGTAAAACTTAACTTTAAATACTCAGCTCACGTTTTTATTTCAAATAATACTACACTCAGAGAAAAGGATTCCCTTAATACCAGAAATCAATTTCCTTATTTTAGAGTTACTGTTTTTTTTTTAAATTAATATAAGAAAAAATTACTTCAATATCAGAAATTTCCCCTCGTGTTCATGCTAAAAGCATTTTGTCATTATTTTTGACGAATTAAATTCACTAAATATTAGGAAAAATTTCCTTAAATAATTTTGAATTTTGGCAGTGCTTTTAAACCAAAATAAGCGTCGCGTAGCTATCATTTGATATAGGAACAGAAAAAGCCAAATTTAGAATACAAAACTTTTAACATAAATTATGTAAGATATCCTCTTGTTCATATTGTAAACGACATGATGTTAGTTAAGCCAAAGAATTTTTATTAAAGCATTTGTATGTATATATGTGCATACCATTTTAAAACAATAAAAGTTAAATATAAATCGGCAATAATATAAATAAAATAAAAATTCAAATTTTCATTTCCTCAAGACAAGTAAAAAAAAAAAACTATCAATTTCCTAAACAATCATATAAATATAGGTACTCCTGGCAAGCTACTTTTTTCTAAAAACCAATAAAATAGTACTGCAAATCAAGGAAATGCATTTTCCCCAAACTGGGTCAAATCATTTACTCATTTTAAGGCAATCGTATGTCTTTGGAGCCATTTAAATTCAATGTCTCCTTAGGATAAGTTAGATACTTTTTTATAGCGCCAAGGAGTGTGTTTTTTGAATGTACTAATTTTGAAAACTTAAGGGGTTCTTCTACCTTCCGTGTTGAAATTAACCGAATGTTTTTCTTTCGTTTTTCATTTCTCTTAAATTAAAATTAGTTTAAAAGTTATTGCACATTGAATCTTAGTATATCGAGAGAATCTAAGTATGTCACATGAAATTTTAAACGCGTTTTTCGTGAAATACTGTTTTTGAAACTGGTGGTCGCGCTCCTGAATGCCTCATTAGATGTACGAGGCTCAAATTTTGATAATACGTGTAGTAATGTATGCGCTATCGTTCGTACTAGAATTATTTGAAAATTGTTTATATAAAAATTGTTCTGAGTTTTTAAACATTCAACAGAACGATGAAATCGGTAAGCCAAAATTTAAAGTGGCGATTTTTTTTGAAAAATTTGACAGAAGTGGGGAAAAAATGACTTTCTTCTAGATTCATAATTGCATTGACTTGTTCACTTCAAAAAACAAAAAAAAAAACAGTTAATAAAATTTCTCTTAACAAATTTGATCGAATTTCCTACTAAGATATGAGTAAATTTTTTGTTATAGTTACTGAAATATCTTAAAAATGGGTGTGGTTATTAGCAATACTGGCTCGAGTTATGTTCTACACGGACGGACGGACAGATATACATAGCTTAATACGTTTTTATTTTCTTAATGCTAAAATAATAACAAATTGTTAGAGTTTTAACAAGAAGTTGAGAAAATCTTTTGGAAACGGAGTTTCATAGCTTATTTAATTTAAGCAAAAAAAAAAATGAACATAAGCTTTTTGTAAATTAGTGCGTAGCTAAAAATTTCCTTTACATTTTGATAATTTTTCTTTCCGACTGCCCTCGGAAAAGAGCGTCTCCAAAATATAAGAAGAATTTCGAAAATTTGGTAAAATAATTTTGTTTCGCTTTTTTCAACTTTAATTTAATTGGATTATTTAAAGGTTACCAATTTGTTAAACTCTTTTTATGAAATGCAATGTTGCACCCCTTTTTACCTTTTTACTGGCAGATCATTTATCAGCAGCATATTTTATATTGAATTTTATGAGCAATTGAAGGCGAAGGAAGCGGAGAAGAGTAAAAGGTTTGAAATTTTTAAAATCTTCTCTGGTTTGTTTATTTACTGCTTTTAAATGGAATATTAGAATCCATTTTTAAGACATTAGTTCTATGCCTTACAGGAAGTTATAGGAAAAATGTTAGCATACCTCAAAATTCTGTAAGCGAGAGCGATTTTTGTAGAGTAATGAATGCTGTTGTAAGATTTTTTATCTGAACTTTTTATTTTTGCTAAAAATCGTGAAAAGTGTCAAACGATCAGCGGCTACTGAAAAGTCAACAAAAATCATAAGTTGTCAAGTTGATAGTGAAAAATATTAAAGTAAATTTGCATCATTTTGGATAATTTGAATTAAATAAACTGCTAATTTATTGCCGGGAATTTTTTGTCTTTAATTTTAATTTGAAAGAAAACTGTTTGAATTTTTAAGAGAAAAAAATGTTTTTTTTTTGTCTCACGAACTTTTCAGTTGTTACTCTCTCTGAGAATAGTAATATTGCTATTTATGTACCATATTTGCACATCAGTACATACATACATACCTATGTAGCTTGCGCCCATTTTAGCACCAAGCCGATTTTCTTTTCAGACCATTTCAGTAGCTTTCAGTAGTTGGGGCCACTCCCCGTCACTTAATCTACTACTACGAGTACTCCTACTTCTACCACTACTATTAGTTACTCCTTCTTTTACTACAACTACAGCTTCTACTAGTACCACTCCTAACTACTACTGATATTAATTGCTACTACTATTTTTACTAATTTATAGCACTAATTATACTAGAGCTGTACTCATTACTTCTAATATTTTCACTAATTCTTTCTACTTCTTTAACTAATGCTACGACTAATTACTCCTTCTATTTTCATTAATTTCTACTGCTACTACAACCATTACAATTACTTCTTACCACTAACTATTTGATTCAAACTTGCTTAAAAAAGCGCTATTTATTTTTTTTAAGTAACTACTTATTTCTTCAAAAACGAATAACATAACATAAAAATGAATAATTTAAAAATGAATAACTTAAAAATGAATAATACATATCTGTTCCCCAAAAATGGGCATGGTTTCCGTAGCGCCAATTCTTCTCCCCCCCTTTCTTTTCATTTAATTTGTATGTCAATCTCAATGGTCGCTAGATACACTTCTCAAATTTGTCAACCAATTATTTACGGATAAGTAGTTCACCTGCTTGACTTGTTGCATTTCGACTTTACGAGTATCTATTTGTCTGAAGTACTTTTATCTCCCCTCCAGACATTCAACATTTCCATTCAGCAAATATACACATACATACACACGTACACTTATTCGCATTATTCTCCTTCTTCACACAAATTCCTCACCACAACTTCGGTGATTCGTTTGATTAGCAAGGCGCAGTTTGCTTTGCTCTTTCTGTTTATAGCTTTTATATAAGTGGCATTTTGCAAGTGCTGTGATTGTTGTTGTAGTTGTTGTTGTTGGAATACCTGTTATTTTATTTTGTTTGGCATTAAAAATTTATGTGAAACACTTGTCGACAAGTGATATCGTAATTTTGCATTACCACTGACACAACACGGATGATAACGGGATTTGTGTGTTGTTGTTGTTGGTGGCTTGCTCTGTTGCTATTTACCGCCACCAATCATCACCACCTCTACGAAATTTTTTCATTTTTTGTTCACGGTTCCTTCAGTGTATCAAATAAATACTTCGCTTAAGTATTGGCAAAAAAAAAAAAAAAAAATTATGAAAATGAAAGATGCTGTTAAAATAAACCTTTTGGCTTATTTCAGCAACCATACCGAAACGAATTGGGCGTTAGCTACTTGTAATTGTATGACAATCTTATTTGATTCAACTAGTTTTCAGTGTAGCGAAATAATCTTCTCTTCTTTCGACTTGTTTGCTTTCGATGTTTGCAGTTTTGGGTTTCGTTTTCATATTCCACTATTTACTGTTCATAACCTTAAATTTGATTACAGTTAGATCTCTCCAAATTTTCCTCTTCAAATTTTCTTCTTGATTAATGCAATGACCCTCTAAGAAGTTTTTTGTCCGCTTTCATTAAACGAAGAACATGAAATTCAATCGGCAATATGGAGTCATCTTTTCCAAATATTGTCACTATTGAGATAACTTAAGAAATATTTCCATTTTTCGTATCGTAAATTGCTCGAAATTTCACAAAGCTCCTCTTGCCGCGAAAATCATCTTGCACACCACAAATTGAAGAATTTTGCAATATTTTCCAAAACAAATTCGATGCTGCAATTTTCAAAATGAAAACGAAATTCAGAGTAACATATTTAAAACTAAAACTTTTTTTTTTCAAACTTTAAAAAACTGGCAAATGTTTGGTAAAAATTCGTTTTATTTTTATCGAAGCCGAATCAAAATCGACCGTAGCTGAAACGGCAATTTTGTCGTTCACTACGCAAAGCTAAAAAATTGACCTATAATTTAAGAGATCGGCGTCTGAAAAACTTGTTAGTCAAAGAGGTTGAAAGGGGACCAGATTCAAGAAATGTTTCCTAAATCTTCGAATTTCTTCTTAAATAAATTGAAAAGGAAAATTGCTGAAAACAAGGAGATAAATAAAAAAATTGTAGTGAATTATTAATCAAATTTTATAAGCAGGTCTTTTCAATTTTACAAGAGTCTTAAATAATACGGAAATTTTTTTTTAAACATGCCTTTTTAATTCAAATCACGCATACAAATATTCATACAATATATGTAAATAATGCAAACATTTCGCAAGATCAAATAATTATTGCGTTAACAAATTTTAATTGACTGCAGTGACTGTGGGGTTTATTTACTTTGTGAATAATATGTATACTTTATATTGTTTTTAGTTTAATTTAGTGAAAATTGTTCTCTGGATTTTTGTATTTTTAAAATGAAAATTTCTGATTTACCTATTTATTGTTCTAGAAGGTTTCAATGAATAAATTTATATATATTTTTTTTAATAAATATCTTTACTCCCACGTCACTAGTTCTCTTTTTCTATAGTTGCCTTTTTAGTACATTTGTATTAAAGTTTATCAGAAAATAAAATATTTAAAAAAAAATGTAGGTGGCAATAATTTTAAATTGATGGATCATCGGCTTAATTAAATTAAGAGGAGATTCTAATGAAATCTAAGATTTCCTTTCTTAATTATACCGAAGAGCTTTACATCTTAGCTTTATATACCCTCTACTCTCAGAAAATGAAGCTTTAAGTTCATAAAGCAACCCAAATTTTCAAACTCTTTCATCATCTTCTTTTCAATTTTTCAAAATCGGGGTACCTGTTATAAGAAATTTTTGTGAAACGTGACGAAAACTAAGCAAATTTTTTTAAATTTTTGTCATCTTTGATGTGAAAATCTCAACCCGAAACGTCTTTTTCTTAGGAAATTGTGTTGCTAAATGCGCTTATATAAAACACCGACTCTCATTATGTAAAGCTTTCATATACTGCTTCATTAATCCGAGTTTTATGTGTAGTGGTGGAAGGAGGGGATATTGGGGCGCAATCTAAGGGTAAAAGTTAAATTTCAACTTTTGATTTGTTTTTAGCATACTAAAAAAAGTAGCATAAGATTTTCAATTTGAATTTTCATAAAATCTCAAATCTTGAGCTTTTGGTTGGTTTTGGGGGCTGCTGGGGTAAAATTTAAGGGTAAAGGGTAATTTTTGATCACATATTTGTTTTCAGCATAATAAAAAACGTAGAAAATAATGTTAATTTTTTCACGTAATCTAGAAATTTAACCATTTGGGGGATGCGGAGAGTGGTGAGTAAATTTAGACATCAGATTCGTTTTAAGCATACCAAAAAATGTGCCCTAAGGTAATTTACCTCTCAGAAACATACAATTTTTTGTTTGTGTGCCTGTGTTACTATTGATGTTTAACTTTTAAAAGCGAGAAACCAAAAATCTTCAATTAACTCTTTAATCTAAAATTTTCTATTCTATTCTACGCAAGAAAGGCCTCAAAGATATTGTAGAACAACGAAAAAATTTAACTTATCTACTAAATAAATTAAACCCATAAATGCTTGTCAACTTTCGCATAAATTTTGGATTTCTATCGCTTGTTACTCTGCAAAAAAATGCAAAAACAATTTTTTCTCACTTATTATTAACTAAACTTCCAGTGCCTTCATCTTACAAGATGTCAGTTGATTGACATTTTAAAACTTGATTTCATTGCCCAAATGTACCGTTTAGTTTATTAAGTGAATTTCCGTCATTCTGTCATCAGGCATTTTGTTTTCTAACCTCACAAATTCATCTCCATCAACTACCATCGCTTATCTGCTGTCAGCAATTGTTGCAAACCAATTGCCATATTTCGTCAAATAGCTGACATCTGTCATATATTAACCCTTCAACTGCCAAATGCAAGCATTTATGAGTAATCGGGGAAAAGTTGCGATTAACTTTTGCAGTGGCCAATTTGTTTTGAAATTAAAATAAATTTGAATGGAGGATTTATGTGTAGTCTGCATATATGTATTTTATATACACATACACATATTCATTTTTTTTTCTGCTCAATAACTTAAATAAAAATAATGAATTTTCACGTGAAAGTATTTCTAATTTGAATAATCTACGTAACATAAAATTGCAGTTTTTTCCAATGTTCGCTCCATTTTTTTATTTATTTTATTTGCATACCGACTTCTACCTTTTCCACTCCATTTTTTTTTAGCTCCGAATGCTCCAAATACCCGCATTTTGTTCTCATCCCGCTGGGTTGCTTTTCGTTTAATATCCGACATCTTGAATTTTTATTTCACTCATCATCTTTTTCACCCTCCACTCTCTGTCCATTATTTGTATTACATCACTATGCCATGTCACACAGCTCAGGTTGCCCCAGACAATTTCATCTTACAAATTGCCAAAACAGCCAGCGATGAGATCGTTTTGGGTGCGCGTGTGATTTTCAATCATTTCCACTCTGCTGCACCGCAACACCGCGCAAGCCAACGCACGCGAATCAACCATTTCTCGCCCGAACAACCGCCCTTGTGCCCTAAAACAATCAATATGACCGCCGACGCCATCAAAGCCATTAGAGATTTCAACGACAAGGACATGCCGAACATCAAAGTCGACATTGTGCCAATGGTACCTCGAATGGCGTTGCAAACATTGAGGTGATTTTTCGCTCTACTCTCGCATAGTGTTGTGGTTTTGTCGCCGTGTAATTGGTACAAACATTTGGTGGGACGTTTGGTGCAAAAGGAACAGAGTGTGGTGGAAAGCATATAGTATGAAAAATACAGTAGAGTTTAGAAATTTAATGATGTGCAGAATGAAAGATAAGTACTGAATAAAATAATGTACGGAATGTAAGTAAGGTTTTGGAAGTACCTCTCAAAATTCTGATTTGAGTTATTTGGTATGGGATTATATTGGCTATTACTCACAAGAAGGTGTATAAAAAAAAATCGAGGTGAGTACCTCTAGGCATCAAGTATATAGACTTAGTAGACTCAACTGAAATGCAAGTTTACTAAAAATTAGTTTTGTATGTTTAGCCATTCCTCGAAGAAATCAGGGAAAGGAAAATTGATAAATATAAATAAGATTAAAGTGTCTGCCTATTCATTTATATACAGTGTCGGCTAATTTATTAGGATCGGAACATTTTGACAATTTTTGACTATTTTGTATCCGCTTCTTTAATATTTATAAATTTTTTTTTTTTATAAAAGTATAGCTCATTTCCTAACAATAACAAGATAGTTGCAAATTTCAAACTTTGTGCATAGATTTTGAAAAACTCTAAAAGTTTTTTTTTATAAGAAAATTAAAAAAAAAAAAATTTCGTATAATAAATTGCAAGTTTTAATTAGCTGAACATTTCAGTTTTTTGGCTAATTTTTTACTGTCGGTGTCACGCATTCTCGACAATTTTTTTGGTATGACATGAAACATCAACAAACAAATGATCAAAAATTAATGAAAATATTTAGCTAATTGCAACATGAACATTATTATACCGAAATTTAATGTAGAATAAAACTGAATATTTAGAAGTTTTATAAAAAAATGAATTATAAATTTTAAGGTTTTTTGAAACTTATTTTTGAATTTTCCTATTGTTTTTTATACCTTTCATGAGAATGAAATGGTATATTAAGTTTGGTCCGATGTTTGTAAGTGCCAGAAGGAGAAGAGATAGACCCATCAAAAAGTATACCTAAATGATCAGGACGATGAGCTGAGTCGATTTAGCCATGTCCGTCTGTCTGTCCGTCTGTCCGTCTGTCCGTCTGTCCGTCTGTTTGAACGCAAACTAGTCCCTCAATTTTAGAGCTATTTTGATGAAATTTGGTGAGCAGGTGTCGTTGTACAAATGATTAAACATTTGTCGGAATCGGCCAGATCGGGTCACTATAACATATAATACAACCGATTATTCAGATATTGAATTTTGCGCCATAACTCCTCCATTTAAGCAGCTAAAGGCTTGAAATTTTGCAGAAATATCAGCCATTATTAGCTACGTATCAGTATTGAAAATCATGAAGATCGGAGAAATATAACATATAGCTCCCATACAACCGATTGTTCAGATATTGCATTTTGCACCATAACTCCTCCATTTAAACAGCTAAAGGCTTGAAATTTTGCAGAAACATCAACCATTATTAGCTATATATTAGTATTCATCAAGATCGGAGTTCACAGTGTAAATCGGCAAGATAAATTCAGGACAAATATTTATTGCGAAAAGTAATAAGCTCAGCGCAATATCACATGAATCATAGCGTTAAACGTTTGGGAACTATTTACGGATCTGATAACTGTTTTCAAAGACCGACATATGTAGGTCTTACATATTAATACTTAATTATTTGTATTTTTTAAATGTTAAATATCAAGCGTCGATACGATATTAAAAATATTCAAAAACCATTCCCTTCTTAAAACATAGTTCTTTTTAATTACATAAGGAAAAGCATTAAAAAATTTATAACAATGCCTTTACTAGAATTATTTTTATTGATTTGAAGGAAATTTTCGCTTTTAACTATAGGTAATACGAAATTGTAATACAATAACACGTTTTTTACTATTCTTCCATTCATGAAAGGTATGAAGCCTTCGGCATAGCCGAAGACAGCGCTGTTTTTACTTGTTTTCTATTAAGTTTGAAAGTAGAATTTATACGGTATTTGCTATATAATGCTCTCTGATATGGAGTCCCTATTACGACATACATTCGCAAAGAATAGAACGCGTTCAAAAAAAAATTTGTCATGCATAAAACAAAAACAAACTTCACATCAATCCACCCAATAATTTAAACAAACCCAAGATTAATTGATTATTTTCCGGCGATTGCTATTTATAAATATAAATTTTTAATTAGCTTGATTTAAAAATAAGAATTCCATTTAGTTAAAATGGGATACAAATTCATCTATAAATCTACCGCCTACTTCACTTTGCTGCGAATGAAAACTTAATTTCAATTTAAAAAGAAAAATTACTCCTTTGCCACTCCACAAAACATTCACTCCCTAATGGTAAGCAATTTTTGGGTAGACAAATGTGAATTTTTTTATATTTTTTTTTTATAATAGTCACGCATAATATTAAAGCCTTAAATCAACAATAGCAACATCATCACAACTCAGAGTGAGTGAGTGCAGGCGTCAAGTTGGCTCATCAAAATTCCAGAGCTCCACGTCTCAATGCTGTTACATTTCAACCGACGTGTCGCCTATTCGCTAGCAATAATATCTGCATCACTATTCAGAAGAAGAAGAAGAAGAAGAAGGATAAGGAGACAATAGAAATAACGCAAAAATCACAGCATGGTTTGGTATGCCGTCGCACCAGCGAATGACAAACCGCGAACCGTACATGGCGTATACGTAATCGAGCTTACAACTTTGCATATACACACATACACACATACATGCATACCCATTCATACCTACACAAATGTATGTACGATTTATACGCACATACATATGTACACCGAATGCGAGCGAGTTGGAAACAAACAATGTAGGGAAATCAAGTTAATCCCGCATGGAAGCCGATTAGTTAGGCGACACAAAAGCTTTGCAGAAATGAAGTGGAGGCAAAAGTAACAAGAAGTTTAAGAAACGAAGAATTTGTAGAAAATCGAGAAAAGTAGAGTAGAAGTTTTAGGCATTGTGGTGTGTAATACGAGTGGTGGTTTGTTCACGTGAATTATTTTGCTTCTTCCCTTATATGATTTTTTTTTCGTTTTTTTTTTTCATTTTAAAGGGCACCCATAAAAGTGTTGCAGATTTATATGTGGATAGAAAACAAAGGGGAATTTTATATAAAAACAAAAGCAGAAATGAAGAAAATAAGAAGAGGGAGTTCGCGATATTTGCAAGCAGGTAGGGTTTTAGGTTCAAAGCCTGAATTGAACAATAAATGTAGTAGAATTTTTAGCGAAATTAATGAAAGCGCAAATTGTATGATGTTAACTAAAAATAGAAAAAGAACTAAATATCAAATTTATAAAATGGCAAAATTGTTACTTAAAATGTTATAATTTATACTAAAAAAATCATGATTTATTTGTTGTTCTCGGATCTAGTCTCAATCGTTCGGGCTTATCTGCGTAGACAAGCGACTTCACATAACCCCACCGGTGTTAAATCGCACGTCACCAAAGTTTCCTTCAATAATTTTATTGTTTCATTGGTTGTATGGCATGTGCCGTTATCTTGTTGGAACCAAAAGCCATCGCCCATAGAGCATACCAAACTGTGACATTTTGAGGATGCAACGGTGCTCAATAATGTCTTGTGGATTGTCAGAACTCCAAATGCGACAATTTTGTTTATTAACGTGCCCATTAATTCAAAAGTGAGCTTCATCGCGATGCGTCGCGCGAACCGAACAATTATTTTGGTAAGTAATAAATTAGCACGATTTACAAACGTTGTTCCACAGTAAGTCTGTTGATTATGAAATGGCAAACTAAATTGAGCATAAATCAAGTAAAAGCTGTTAAAAAATGAACGCCGAAAAAAGTATTGTCTGATTGAAAACCACACGTCTAAAAAAAACACCCTTTACATATATTTGAACCATTTCGCCACTAGTGCAAGACCTTTTAAATACCATTCTGGGCAGTTTCGGCGACATTTTCGTACTTGATATTTCGTGAGTACTTCAGGAGATTTCAGTAGTTTGGGGCTGGTACATCTCTACAACTACTACTACTACTAATAATAATTACTACTAGTACTACAATTACAACTTACTACTACTACTACACCTACTAATTAATAATAATATTTGTAATAATGCCACTTCTAATTCCCACTACTATTCTTACTATCTTCGACTATTATTTATACTAATGCTACTACAAATTTCTACTACTATTTTCACTGAATTCTACTTCTCCTAATGCTACTGGTAATTCCTACCACTACTTGTACTAATTTCCAATGCTGAAACTGAAAAAAAAAATAAAAAGGATGCTTTCTAAAACTAACTCATATCCAACTCTACAACTGTGTGAAAAATCGGCACAGAAGTTTTGCTTTTAGCTCGCGTATGCGAGTTTTTTTTAAATTATGTTACTCTCGGTGGATCTAATAACAAGGTGACTTTATTTGACTTATGCGTACGCCATCTGGAGCCAAAACATAAGTTTGTATTCATATGTATACAACAGGCCCGTGCGCACGGGGGGGGGTTTGGGGGTTCAAATTAATTAATACAAGATCTACATTGATCAGCAGGTAATTTGTAGTTCCTGAAAGATTATTATTACTGAATCTACATAGGTCTTCTACGAATCTTCGTAGATATATGTGGTCTACACAGTTTTACTTCTACGAAGATCTGCATGAAATTCATGTAGATTTGCAGTGATCTAATGCAGATCTCTGTAGATCTACAATAATATATGAATAATATTGGTTTTCTTTGGGCAAAATGCTGACGTGTTTAGCTTAAAGCTGTCAGCGTGAGAGTTTTATGTAGATCTACTTTTTTCACCTGGGTTGCTGTTCTGTAGCAATTATCAAAATTGGCACCTTGAGAATCATATTGAAGCGTAGTGATCAATTTTCAGATATGCATGGCAGTCCTTTACGTTGTCTCTCAGTCGAGTTATACAAACAAAAAATCAGGTCCTTGCAGAGGCCATCAAATTAGCAGATACTGTAGAGAGATTCAGAGAAATCTTTGAAAATGTGAGAAAAATTAGCGAAGAACATGACTTTGAGTTGCGGAAGCCAAGACTTGCTTCGAAACAATCTCAGCGCTCCAACGCACCAGCTGATTCAATCGAAGATTACTATCGAATCACCATTTACATACCTTATCTCGATACTTTTATCACACATTTATAAGATCGATTTTTGAATCAACGGAATATTTTATCGAATTTCGGCTGCCTATTCCCAAACAAGATGAAAATTTTTGATGAAAACTCATGTGTTGAATTATTGAAATCATACTCCGCGATTCTGCACGACAATTCTAGTGAGATGTGGATTGCTGAAGTTCAACTTTGGCAACGACGCATTGCTAGGGAGGAAATCAACCATTCCCTTGAAGCACTTGAAATTTGCAATGCAGAGGCTTTTCCAAATGTTCATCAAATTCTTCGAAAAATGTCAGTTTTGCCCGTAACTACGGCGACGAGTGAACGCTCCTTTTCAACGTTACGTCATCTGAAGACGTATCTTCGATCAAGTATGACTGAAAATCGACTAAACGGTTTAGCTTCCCTGTTCAAAGGGTTTTGGATGAATTTTTTTCCGTACCTCGACTTTGTTGACTGAAAGCCAATAACTACGGCAATTTTTCACTATTGAAAGTCTTTCATTATTTGGTTTCCGTTACTATTATAATTTTAACAGGCAAATATCATAAATTGTATTCACAAAGCAAGACTTTTCGAGAACGAATGCTTTATACAATCAATGTTCATCTTCAGTTTTAATTTTGCATACACCATGTCAAAAGAATTCGTTATCAAAAATCATAATATTCTCTGAGCATCCAAAAGTTCAAAAGATTCATAGTTTCCACAGCTAAAAGCAGAATATAAGAAGTATTTCTATTGAGTGTGTTTTCTAAGACCTTATAAAATCAGCATCACTTGATAGCTGAGATACTTTTGGGGCGTGCAGATTGTCCGCCGCCCACAAACTTGTGTGCATAAATATTGATACTAAATATTGAAAGGGTTACTATCCTGTCCAATACATCATTTTGATTGTTGTTTATACTTAATATATCTATTCCAACCGACATCTTGCGACTCTTAGCTCATACCAAAAATAGAAGCACAATTTTACCTCGCAAGCACTTTATGGATAATAATGCTGCTGGTTAAAATTTCCTCACAAGCAACGGTTCTAAATAAAATATATCATTTAGTAAAATTCGTTTCCGCATGCAAACTTTGAAATTGAAAAATTTCACTCGTTTTTCTGCATCATTACAAGTTTTCGCAACATTTAACAATATACGCAATTTTTACTTGCGACAGGCGATAGTCTTTTTTTTGTTTTGCTATTAAAATAAATCAGAAAGGACGCACAAAGTATAAACAAAAGAAACATGTAAAAAAATTATGCGAAAGCGAGTACAATTTTCGACGACCTTTTTATTTTTATTGCAAAAATTGTGACACTAAAACCACAAAGTATCGTAATGTAATAAATTGAAAATGTGAATGTATTCATATTTGCTTGGATACTTACGTAATAGAGATATATTTTACTGAATACAAAATAGTTTTAAGTAGTTTTTTTTACTTCATCCTTCTCCACAAATCAGTTTACGCTATATTGTATAAATATTTGAGCCTTTCAACTATCGCAAAGTTGTTTTCGTCTTGCATTATAATATTAATAAAACAAGGATAGCGTTTAAAATCTTTACGATTAAAACTCGATTGTAATTTTTACGTATGCTTTTTCAATTATTATTGTAGTTAGTTCTTCATATGTGCAAAGAAAATATATTATACGAGTTTGAGGGACATTGGAATGAAGTAAAACGAGCACCAATTGAGTTTGCAGTGAATTTGCTATTACGGTGAGTTCGTGTCTAGTATATTTATCTATTTCCGTAAAATGTATGAGATTTTGTTTATCTTTTTTATTGTTTGCTGGAGCATTAAATTTTTGGTACTTTATAAATCGTAGACAAGTTTCCGCAGTCTTAGAATAATAACACTGTCCAAGTCAAAATTCTATAAGGACATTTCAATTCGAATTCAAGTTCATTTAAGTACGTAATTTTTTTTAAAATTCTAAACTTCTTATCTGGTACAATTTTTTATTACTATTTTTTTCAATAGCAAATTGACTTATTTAGTTAAATTTGGCAAATAAAATACATACGCAATTTTTCATTAGGCTTTTCAAGATAACCGGTTCATTCGGGTCATGTTTTTTATTTCTCGTGGTTAACATGACCAGACACAAATTTATCCTTTTGAGCCAAAAAATTTATTCCGATATTTTTCGGCGATTTGAATTTCGCTGCGAAAATCCTATTGTTCCGCCTGTAAATATATTTGTTTTTTAAATGCATATAGCATCTCTAAAAACGGACTGGTTTTGAAAGAAAAACAATTGCCACCTCATGTTCAAAATTTTTTTTGGAAAAACTAAAAATGCCCTTTTTTAAAAATTTTATTCGATAAGTGTATCGCTTTAATTTTTTCACATCACGCTGTTAGCCGTTGAATTATCACAATCGATTAGTTTTTAGAGCAAATATATGAAATTAAAAAAAAAATTAATGACGGAAAAATATGATTTTCTTAGCGCAATTGAAATCGCCGAAAAATATGGAAACAAATTTTTTTCGATCAAAAGGAAAAATGTGTATCCAATCATTTTAACCACCAAACATCATATTCGAGTTTTATAGAAAAAGAAAAAAACACATACTCCGAATAGTTCGGTTATATTGAAATGGAAAGGTTCCATACGCACCGACATACTGATGGTTGGGTTTTGATAAAGGCACAAAATTAGTGCAAGAATTATAAAAAATTTAATAGTGTGTAAGTATTTTTTAAAATATTACAAAAACTGCTACATAAGCTTGATATCAGTTTTTGTGCTTGAAAAAATTTTAAAAGAAAAAAAGAAAAAATTCGAGACAAAAGAAGCTAATTATAACTATTTGCATAGGACGTCGTTTTTCTGATAGACGATATTAAGGAACATTTTCCTTCATAAAGATTGAAGCACAACAATATTTTAAATTGAGTTCTTAACACAAATTTGAATCGACCCAATTTGGCTCATAGACATAAGATATTTTAATTACCTCTATTTTTAATCTTTAGCTCCACTCTTTCATCGATTGCCAATTTAGCTACAAATGGAACGCGTTAAACGGCACTAAAATTGTCAATCGATGAAAATCAGAAAATTAGATGTTATTAAAAGTATTGAAACTCTTTTTTTACTAATTGAAATCATTGAGTTCTTTGCCTAACATCTGGTTTTGAAAATCCGATAAAAATAATAAAACATATCCAATGAAAACAGTAAAAATTCAGTAGGCTCTATTAGTACCTTAACATATTTCGTATTCAAATTCCCCAATCATCTGCAGCGCCCTCTTGAGGTGACATCATTATAATATTGCTTCAATATTATTGTTTACTAGCTGACCCGGCAGACGCACAAATTTATAAATTGTTGCTGTATATATTTTGCAAGTTAAAAAAAAGCTTTTGCAAACTTGTGGAAAATGTAAATAGAAGAGAAAAAAATACCACGAAACTCAAAATTTTGCCCAACCACAACAATGGCGATGTCATCAGTTTTTGGAACATTGAAACGCCTTGGGGAAATCTCACCAGTTTTGGTTATAATTTTGTGGTTATCGGATGATACCTGGTCTACTGCCGGTATTAAACAATGATAGGTAATTTGTTATGCTGATACCAAAAAATGCTGGTCTATTTCGTGTTGGGAATCGGCCATAAAATAAATCTGTAGAAATTTATGAACTGCGTTCGGTTCGGTGGAATATTTCAACTTTGATCTGTAGCATTTGATAAAAATGACGATGATGAGTAGATACGTTGTGGAAGTGTCGAAGGTTTAAATAATAATTGTGTTCTAATTACCTTAAAAGTAGGCATGCGGTTATATTGAATTATATTTGTTTCCCCAAAGAAGGTCATTTGAAAGCAACTGTTGTATTTTTGTATTTGCGCCAAGTAGCGGTTGGAGTTTGTTCCGATTTCTGAGGCTAATGAGTGAAATAAAATATTTTTATGTATTCAAAGACTTTTATTTTGAGAATTATATTATAAAAATCTTCTCATAATAAATATCAACGGGATAAACTTTTTTAAGTCGTAAAAAAGTTTTTTTTAAGACTTAAATTATAAAGAGCTTCTCATAATATTTATGAATGAGAGACATTTTTTTAAGTTTTGAAGAACGGTTATTTTAAGACCATTTCAAAATTAGTACAGAGCTGATACGAGACTATTTGGAAAAATTTTCGGAAAAAATTTGGGATCACCTCTGGAATAGTTCGGTATAATTTTGGATTTAATATGCATGAATAATATGAATAATTCTTATATAAATAAGGATGCCCTTTTTTTAAACTCGACGGTTAAATAATTATTATTCTTGTAACGAAAGGCAGCTAGATGAGTATTTCTTGCAGTATTTGGTTATCTTTTTACATTTTGATTTGTTACGACATTTCGTTATTGTATCCTATATTAGGTCTCATTCGACTCAGTTCATGCTCGTTTGAAGTGCCCATTTCATCTTGAGTGCGTGCTAAACATATTTTGGGGTACGCGATTCCGCTCGATCTCATTTCGATTTTCATATTGCATAGCTGCTTGCCTAAATCGCAAATTCTGATAGCTTGCCGTATCTCGAGATCCGCGTCCATTATTTTTCCAGTTTATCGGTGGATCTAATTCATTAAGAATGCAAAATTCGGTGTATATCGAAAAGGAAATTATAAAAAATGCTATTATAGAATTTGCAACTTCCGAGGCCGTATAATTAATTGACGCGACTATGTATCTATATAACCTTTAAGCGATTTGTGCCGAGGTATAAATGCCAATTATTATCCTTCGGTAATTAAATATCAATGCGTTTACTACGAAACTAAATATTCTTTTATCCAAGATGACCCTATCTACGAGTCTGGTAGGGCAAACTGGAATAGTACTTTTTGCCGACACCTGTCGAGGTACTTAAAAAATTAATTTAAAAAAATTAAGAAATTTTTATAGATTCGTTTATGAAACAAGTAGCTTAACAAAAAATATTTTTGAAAATATCTTAACTCTAGTACCGTTGTTCGATTTTTTTTTATTTCTTACCCATTATTATTTATTAGTTAATCAATGGTTCAATAATGAAACAAATCGGTTCACATAAAAGTTTTTTAGAAATATTTTGACTTCAGCCTCACCAACCGAGTCTACTTTTCCCAGAAATGCCTTCTTTGAACAGCCATAAATACGTTTTTTGAACTACGGCGCCCCCTAGAGTATATTTTTTGCAGAAACTTTTCTCCTTGCAAATCCATTTGATTTTTTGCAAAATATCTCTACCCTAGATCCACCTACCGGGTCTATTTTTTGCATGAACTTTTCTTTTGACACAGCCAATGCGCGTACTGAATATGAACCAAATCGATCTGAAGGGACGGCCTTTAATAACATATCGATCACAACGACATCTGCCGGCATTTTTTTTTATAAAAACGGTACTCTGAGCCACGAGTAAATGTAACAACAAAAAATTGGAAAAAAGGTGCGGCTACAACGCTACAAAAGTTTTTTTTTAAATAAAACAAAAACGGTTTGGGATATGAATTAAATTTTTTGTTCCTGTGAAAGTGCAATCGATGCCATTATGTATGGAACTCGATTTCTTTTGCATGGGCACTACGGGCATGCTTGCAGAAGTCCAGACGCTGAACCCAATTTTCGACGGTTTTCAAGCATAAATCGGCCGATACTGCTGCATTTTACGTTCGATATTCCTACGAAGTTCATCAATCGACGCTGGCTTGTTGGCATAGACCATAGACTTGACGTAGCCCCACAGGAAATAGTCTAATGGCGTTAAATCGCACGACCGAGGCGGCCAATTGACTGGGTCATTTCGTGAGATAACACGTTCACCAAACTTGGTTTTCAATAAATCGATTGTGACATTCGCTGTGTGGCTTGTGGCACCGTCCTGTTGGAACCATATATTGTCCAAGTCCATATCATCCAATTCGGGACAAAAATATTCGGTTATCATTGAGCGGTAGCGATTCCCATTCACAGTAACGTGCCGGTCTCGAAGTACAGACCAAGGACGCCGCCGGCCCATAAACCGCACCAAACCGCAATTTTTTCGGGATGCAATGTTGTCGCCTGGAGTACGTGTGGATTGCTGTCTGTCCAATAACGCATATTTTGCTTATTGACGAAGCCATTCAGCCAGAATTGACGACGACCAAAAATTGGACGTAGCGCTCTCAAAGTTGAGGCCATTGACTCCGAATTTCGGTAGTACATTTTAATAATTTCGACTCGTTGTTGGATCGTATATCCTTCCATGATGAAGTGACAAATCTTACTGAAGAGAAATGTCATAAGACCGGGAAAAAATGTGGCGTCATTTGCTGTCACTATCGGTCTACTTTTGTAGCGTCCCTATTGAAAAATCCGTTATAAGAAGAAGATTAGCTATTTACAAAAAATATGATTTTCAACTCAATCTACCATTTAAAGGCGATTTTCAAGCTATCGTTTTCTGGAAAATTTTCAAAGTAACTACAGGGAATAAAAAACTGGTAATTATTTGGCTTATTACAAGCGCCAAATTGCTAATACCACAAACTGCAAATAAGACACCCAATTTTCAATTCAATTTCCGTCCAACCAACGGAGTATTGATTTTGAGCGCATTTGATACCCACAACATAGCATAACTTCGTACTCTGATTATTTGCACTGCCTACTCCCATCAAAAATACGTTACCACTAATTCCCACCGAACATTTTCAACACAGTTATATCCGCCACATCAATTACTTCACGTTAGTTCAGTGACGATTTTGTTGTCCTCAATTTATTTTCACATCCCACTAATTACGTCAAACAATCAACCGAGCCCAAAAAAAGAGGTGGCATTTGGCGTTGTTTAGCGATTTAATTGTTGTAGTTTTTATTCGCAGTCAAATACAGTACATGGGCATGAAACTTTGTGTAGCAGCGGATTAATTGTGCGACTTCTGATGCATTACAAATACTTCAAATTTGCTTAATCCAGACTACTAGGGCTAGGATTGTAGAGTTTTTGATTTTCGTTCGCTTCATGTTTTGTTTGAATGGGTATTATTTTTTGTACATAGTTTGGGTTTTAAGCTGACATAGTGAACTGACTGACTTTTGTACATTTGTAGATGTAACAGAATTTGGTTGGTTGTTAAGTCGATTAAAAATTAGAGGAAATTGAAAGCATAACGAATGTCGAGTTTCAAAAAGTACGGAGTGCGGACCTAAAAATTGGACACTTGGACGATTATTGAAATCGATTTATTTTAAGTTTTAAGGCAATTTTATTTCACAATAAATACATATAACAGTTTTGTGGACCATGTAAGGTTAAATGGGTTAAAGAACTTATTATTGTTTTGATTTTTATCGGATCCGAAAAATCATTGGCAAGAATTGGTTAAAAACAAAACTCGAATATATCGATCTAATCCTTTTGTTATATTCCATACAAACCTGACTTTATTTACATTTGAAAAAATTTTTTTTTTGAAATCATGGCATAATCGTTGTTGGTGTGATTTTAATTTTTTTGATAAAACAAAATCGCAGCTTTTGGATCTTTTTTTTATCGATAAAAATAATCGTTAGTTTTGGATTTCTTATATTTTCGATCAAGATTGATCGTTATTTTTTAAAATTTATTTTTTCGATAAAAAATAATTAATATTCTTGAATTTCTGCGTACGGTCGTTATTTTGTCGTATATTTCTTCTGTAATAAATTAGTTTGGATTAGTAAAAAACCAATATTGCAACAAAGAGAACAGGATGAGAAGCTCGTCAAAAGAAATGACAACTGATGCTTTTATATCAATCGAATGAACCGGAAATGAAATGAATGAGCAGGGATACGATGATAGCCCAAATTCGTCGGTATCATTAAATATCAAACAGAGAAATATAACAAAAACAATTTACGGTGATTTTACTGACTGATTATATATTTTCAGCGTCAGCGAATCCAGTCGTAAGAATTTGAAAGAGCTTCTGCGTACTCTTTCGATCATTTTGTACTATTGTAACGCTAAAAAGATTGACTTTTTTTATGATACTCTATACGATAAGAAGGAAAAAACAGACATGTCTGATCAGCTGGTTGTTCAGTACTATAGTATTGCGTATACTCTGAGAGAATTTTTCGATAACGACGTAAAGTGGCTTTCCTTAAGAGGATGGTGGTTCTTTCGAGTCTTTGCTCGCCGCTTAAACCAGCCAAATATGGAACACAAGATTATTAAGCGACACTCAAGCTTTCTTTGTTTTAAAAGCTAAAATGTATGCCGGCTGACAACCCTTGGGATTATGCGCAGTCACTAATAGATCATTTGGTATAGTCGAGAAGCTTATCCAACCAGTATCACATACAAATCGCAGCACTGCATTCGATTACTAGGTACTGATCTTAATTCAATTACCTGAATATATTTATGAGAGAAAATAATCATTGAATAATATGAGAGAGACACAATTATATATTTCTGAATAATATTTTAGTTACTCTTATTGATTTCTTAACGCCTTTTTATCTTTTCCTTATAATTATACTATTTAAAAAAAATACAGATAAATAACTAAGCACATGTTCTTTTAATTAGTTTCACAGAATTATATTTGATAAAACATAATGATGCCTTTTATGTACAATTCAAAATGACATATTAAGTTGAGCGTATCTTAGACCCTGCATCAATTTAGGTGATTATTTTTACATCTCCTTGTTGCCGGGTTAAACTGCTATCATCCAAACTATTTATATTTAAATTATGGAATCATTGAGACATTTATGTGCAGATTATAGAAATTATTCTCAATTCCTGAATATTACCCCTTTGATATAAATTTAAAAACAATTCAAAAATATCTCTGATAAAATCTTAACAGAAAACCAATAACAGTCCTGTGTAACGACATTTCGGAGAGTAAGTCAACCTTGGCTCCAAATAAATAAGTAAATATATTTTATATAGTATTTGATATTTTAAACTACTTTTCCTTGATAAATATCTTTTTTACAAAAACAAAATAGCAGAAAAAGAATACTTAACCCCAGTAACATTATATGTGGTGGAAGGGCTCGGCGGTGCCACATGGCGTATGAGTGATTTTATTTAATGTTGTTACACTGTTTGAAAATACCGAGTTTGATAAACAGTTTTATTTCTAACTTTGATATCAGCCCATGGACGTTTGTAAATTTTTATATTCAAGAAAGTTACTTAACTGTTAAGCTCACGAAAACTTGAATTAGGCAAAACAAGTAAGAAGTTTTAAGAAATCATAAAATTTCTTCATTTGAAGTCATTTGAAAATATTGTACAGTTTATTTGAAATTGTCTTAGCTTTCTTAGCTAACAAATTTCTTAACACCGGAAGCACAAAATTATATAATTACAAAATATCAACCAATAAAGTAAACTGCTACGCTAATATTTTTTATTTGCCTATAGTCGCGACAGATAACAGGCGGTTAAAACTACACGGATTATCCGTCAAGTTGCCCATTCAATACGAATGCAACCGGAAGGAAAACTAAAAAAATATACAATCCAACTGTAGTGTGAATTAAGCAAATTCAAAGTATTTATAGTGCACCAAAAGTCGCAAATTTAAATCACAACTTTGCATACTTTCGTGCCCACCTATTTGACTACAAATAAAACAACAACCGCTTCATTTTCAAACTCGGTTGAGTGTCTGCGGTAATTAGTGCAATGTGAAAATAAATTGATGCCAACAAAATCGTCACTGAAACTAACGTGAGGTAATTGATGTGGCGCATGCTAATATAACTGTGTTGCAAATATTGGGTTGGAATAAGTAGCAGAATGTTGTTGTTGTTGTTGTTGTTGGAGATGGGCTGTGTAATAAATCAGAACCCTTTATGTACATATATTATGTACGTTGTGAGTATCGAAGGCGATTAAGATCAATACTTAGTTGATTGGTCGGAAATCGGTTTAAAATTTTGGGTCTGCATTTTAATTAGTGTTATGTTTTGACGTGTTTTGAGTTTAATTTAAGTTGAATCATTCAGTTGTGATGTGTGAGATATGCGGATATGGGCTGTGCTGTGAACCAAAAATCTTTTCTATACAGAGATATTAAACGTGTAATAAAATATTACTTATTAATATTAATATTACTTTTTCCGTTATTTTAAGATTTTCGTAAATTTGAGCATTTCTTTGCTTTTTTAGAGGGACTGGCTAAATAAGTTTGTTTCCTGATATAAATAAAACTTTTTATTAATACTCATAAATATTTTCATCATTATCTATTTTGATTTTTTCGGATAAAAAAAATTATTGAGAAGACCTTGTTCACAATTCGAATGGAATTCTTATGCCATATGCAACGCAAATTAATTAATTGATTTTTATTATGAATAGTTTTTGTTATAAATCATTGCACAAGCCTTATTTTGGATTTTAATTTTTTTGATGTAAAGAAATAATTTCAGTCCAATATTATTTTTGTATAATTTCTTAGATTCAAGTAGTCCATAGCTTAGCTTTTAGGAATTTTTGAAGTAAAACGCTTTTAGCGACTAATGAGTGATATCTGTATCGTAAGTAATTCTATTTTTAATAGCGTACAATAAACTTTGCGGTACAATTTCCACCTACAAAGAAATCGCATTCTACGCATACGCTGACACTGATGACTTCTATCTTTTAATTAACCATGAAAAGGAAAAGAAATACGAACATTGACCTCAATCCTTTATTCGAAGAAATCCAATTATGGGGCGACTACTCAGGTGCATCACTCTCGTCCATTGCAACAATACCCAAATAAACAGTGCAGATAATCTAACGATACTAGGAGTCACATTAAACAAAAGATACAATTGGAATTCACACACAACATCTCTTCAACAAATCCTTACACAACGCCTCAATATAATGAAATGTCTGTCTAGCTGCAAATTCAATTGCAACTCATTAACGCTAATAAATGTTACCAGAGCACTACTGGTTTCAAAAATATAATTTTATCTCTTTTAATACGGGTTCACTTCTCAGAGCGTCCTAAACAAATTAAAAGCCATTGCAGTGGTTAGCACTGCATTAGGAGCATTTAGAATGACTCCAATCAAAAATATGCTTTCCGAGCCCAATATTTCCCCAATAGCAACAAAAAGAGACTTTCTCGTTAACAAAGTAATTAAAGTCCTCATGAACAGTTTTAATACACCTCTTTTCATGATATTTCAATCGCATAAAAGAAACAAACTTTTCAAAAGAATTCCCTCAGCAGTTAGCAAGGCTGTTCTCAATAGTAAGGAACTCAACCTGCCCTTTCTCTCCCTAAAACCAATTTTGTCTACCCTACCCCAATGGATGACCATAAAATCTATAGTTAATACTGAGCTACGAAAATATAAGAAGTCGGAAACACCTATCATAAAGTACCAATAAGCCTTCGCCCATATAAAGAATGAACACAAAAATTACACCTTTCCCTACTCAGATGGCTCCCAACTAAACAACATGACCGGATTCAGTGTTACTACTGAGACTGAAAACTTAATCGCATCCAACTTAGTCCCGTATAGCACAGTATTTTCAGCAGAACTAATTGCCATAATTTCTGCGGTTGAACTAATCAAAAACAAGAAAGCAAATTTTCAGTTTGCTCTGATTCACTCTCATCTCTTCACGCTATTTTGAATATTGACAACAATGATTATTATCCTAGTATGTAAATTCTAACTGAAAAATATCCAAAAATCCTCCTATTATCGTCCCCGGATCATCGACAACTCAGCAAAATATGCCACCAAAAGTCCAGTATTAACAACAGCCAACCTAAATATTAACGACATAGTCATATTTCTCAAGAATAAATTTCTAAACCAATATAAATCCGAGACCTGTCGTTAATGTTCCTCTTGGTACAAAGAACATAACATACTAAAACTATCCTTAAACCACTTCCTAACTCAAAGCTAACTCATCTCCACAAATTAACTGATAGTCGCTTTTTCAATATTCATAGAAACCTCATCTTCCACAATACCGACCCAATCCCTATCCAATCCTACAACCGAAAATATCTAAAAAATTGTTTTATTTTTAAAAATGTCAAAATTTTTGCAATGAAATCTAACTTGAGCATATATGTACGTTAAAATTGCCATCGATAAAATATATAATAATACACACTATGTTAAAATTATATTTTAATAAGTAATAATTACATTATAAAAAGTAGCTGAAGGCCTTAGCAGCCATAGCTTCCTTAACTAGGTTTATAATTTACAATTATAAGCCCCAGTTCGTAATAAATAAATAAAATACTACTATTTTTAAAAATGCTATTACCAATGCTATTACCAATGCTACTACATATTTCTACTATCATTTGTACTTATTTCTACTGCTATTTTTACCAATTCCGCCGCTAACTACTACTACTGTTTTCACTAATGCTACTACTACTTTTATTTATTTTTACTACTGTTTTTACTTATGATACTACTAATTACTACTACTATTTAACTTCTACTACTATTTTTACTTATTTTTACTACTCTTTTTCCAATGGCTACTATTTAGTACTACTACTATTTTACCAATACTACTACTCATTTCTACTACTATTTTTACTAATGTTACTATTAATTATTATGACTATTTTAATAATACTACTGCTAATTACTACTAACTACTGGGTACTACTAGCAATTACCACTACTACTGCTATCACAACAATTACTACTACTCTTTGCTACCAGCTAGTACCAATACTACTCCTATATTTACCTCTCTATCTCTTTGTGTAGACGGCAAAAAAGTTTTGCTTCTGACTGTCGGTTTTGGGTGGACGAGTGTTTTTTTTTTTTTTTGGTTTAAAACACATTTGGATCAACCAAAATAATTTCCTAGATCACAGAGTATCTTTCTGCATACATATTTCATCTATTTTTTATAAGGATGATATACAGAATAAGTGGATCAATCGGAAACCCTACCAAAAAAAGGAGTTCGAATAGTAACTATAAAAATTAAAGCGACTCGATGAACTTATTCCCTGTCAATCATTGCGCTTTTGCCCCTCCCCCCTCCCCCCCCTGAACTCAAACCCCACCTCAGCACATGCATTTGCTTCAAATGTCCGACATTTGTTGTTTTTGTCATTCATTTGTTCCTTGCTGTCAGCACATGCACAGAGTGATTGTAGGATTTTCGTTTACGGTCATTTATCAAATGGCATCAACCGTGACAGTAAAAGCTTAGCAACCAGGTGGTCAATTGGGGGCAGCATCACATCACCCACTAATGGGATCACAATACCAGTTGGCATATTCAATTTACACTTTGACAACGAGCAATGTGCGGCAGAGTAGTTGTATGATGCTTTTGAAAAGCGTTGACAATTTTTGTTCTGTTACCAATATTGGTCACTTGAACTGCTGCAGAATAGGTGCAGTGCTTCATTTCAGTCAACAACATGAATTCCAGGTAGGGGTGGTATACAGCATATACGTGGTATTATGGTCAACTGAATCAGAAATTTGTGTCCTTTGTGGCTAGGATACTGAGTAAAGAGCTCTACTTACACACATCCACTGTGAGCTTGCTGAAATCATCGAATTTTCGGTTTTGCGCTAATATCTACATATCACAATTTTTATTTCGCACTGCTAGCTGTTGAAACTTTTGGGTTGTGAATTTATTTTTGTTATTTCTTTTTTGTAAATTGATATTTGTTGTTGTTAATTTGGTTTTAGTATATGTATTTGCTTTTTGTGTTTAGACTAAATCCGATGTGATTTGCCCTTTTTAACTTTCCCATGGCCAGCAAATTAATTAAATAAACCTAAAATGCCATCATTCGAATGGTACATAAAAACCGAACCCAAAAGCAAATCAAATCAGTGGTGTGCATGTACGCAATTATTCCTAATTTGCATATTGGAAATACTCGCTGAAATGCGTGTATGGTGCATAGGAAAAAGTTTCGATTGCGGAACATTTTTCGCTACAATATTTCGACGGAGTCAAGTAATCGTCCACATAGCTTTTCCGTTTCGTTCGTAGGCAAAGACCAGGGTTCGCTCATTTGTTTAGTAAAAGAAGTACCAATCTTTATTTCGAGATTCCAATATAAGATCTTTTAGCAAGGCTTACATTTTCGAGCATATCTTTTCTAAATGTAGATGAACAAATACTATACTTCGGATTTCCAATCAATCAGTCATTTTCCTAACGCCAATTTTCCAAGATGGTAGTAAAAATTGTATGACAAATTATTAACAATTTTTAAAACTTGCCTCGCTAACGAAGCTATTTGAACGCACTGTGAAAGCTGAGTTCGTTCAAGATATATCTACTGTTACTAATGCAGGCTTATTTGTTGACGATTGGCATGTAGCGTTTAAATTTCCACGAAACTCGTACCAAATTGCTGGTTGGGAGTTGAGAACAGTAAGGGAAATTAAGGATGGGAGGGTAAGTTTTGATGGAGGTGTTCATCTACTCCTTTAGTCCCTTCATTTGATCTCCCTTTAACTTCAATATCTGTTGAAAATACACAAAAGAAACTTTACCGTTATATCTCATTGTATGACGATTTTCAAGCTATATGACTACTGTCGGCATAAAGTTCAACATAAAGTCGATGCTTCAGACTACTAATATTTTTGTAAAAAATTTAAATTTAACTGCAAAAGATATATTCCCACCGTCATTTAAGCTAGATATTTTTGGATAAAATTTTGGGATCTAATTGACCCAGCTGAGTGTTCGTTCGCGTCTTTGAGTTCAAAACGCGTCTAATCTTTGTTGAAAGAGCTCAGATTCGACGCTCTGTTGGCGAGTCAAAGGACTAACCGCGAAAATGGAATTGCTTTATTAAAAAAACCACTGATTTAGTACATATAAACAGCTTTGATTTTTTCTACCACACAATTTTTGTTTTCTACTGAAACATGGGTAAATTGAATGTTTTTAAATCGGAAATTCTGTGTGATTTCTTTGAAAATAATAATAAAAAAAAAATATTCAGAAAAGGCACTTTGTGGAAAACAGGTGGTGGGGTTCATTTTCCTGTTAAAACCATATTTTCTTTTGAGGATGTTTTCTAGTGAAAACCGATGATATTGAATTTAATTGTATTCGCGTAGGGCATGCAAAAGATAATATTTATATTGCCAGTTGCTACATTCTACCACATTCTGATTTGGTATACCAAACATATAACAGCCTAAAATTTATTATTTGCTGTTGTCAAGGTTTCAGATTCTTTTATTGTGCTTGGATACTTCACTTTATTTTCTATGCCAAGGAAATGTTGTGGCTTTCTTCTGTTGATTTGCTTAATTTTTTTCTATAAAAGCTACTTGTATCAAACAAATAATATTCCTAATATAGTTTGGAAACACTTTGACTTGATTTATGTAAATGACAGTGATCCTTTGGTTCGACCAAAGATTGCTCACCACCGATCTATTGAAATAAATTATGATCTAAACCAATTTTGCAAGACTTAATAAGAAATAGTCTCGTACGATTTTGATCCTTTTTTTTTAAAGTTGAGTTTCACTGCATCAAGGATTTGAAGAAAATTTAATTGCTGTTTGGTTTATTAAAGAATTTAAACAGCTTAAACTCCAGAAATCACGATCTTTTAAGCTCTGCCAAAATTGCGGCTACCATTTGGAGGACATTACCACAAAAGGGCAGTAGTAATTTGAAAAAAAAGGGGTAGTTAGTAGTATGTAGCGGTAGCATTCGTATAAATAGTAGTAGTAATTGTAGTACCAATAGAAAAGAAAAGTAGTAGAATAAGTAAAAATTATAGGAGAAATTAATAAAATAGGAGAAGAAATAATTAAAAAGAGTAATAGAAATTAGTAGCAGCATTAGTAAAAATAGTAGCAGATTTTGTACAAATGACAGTAGAACCTAGTAAAGGTATTAAAAAATAGTAGTGGTGATTAGTTTTAACATTAGTAAAACAAAAACGGTTTGGGATATGAATTAAATTCTTTATTTTTGTGAAAGTACATTCGATGCCAATATGTTTGGAACTCGACTTCTTTTGCGCGGGCACCACGGGAACGCTTGCAGAAGTCCAGACGATCGACGAATCGATTGTGACATTCGCTGTGTGGCTTGTGGCGCCGTCCTGTTGGAACCACATATTGTCCAAGTCCATATCATCCAATTCGAGCCAAAAATATTCGGTTATCATTGAGCGGTAGCGGTTCCCATTCACAGTAACGTGCCGGTCTCGATCATCACGGAAAGAGTACGGCCCAATGACGCCGCCGGCCCTTAAATCGCACCAAACCGTAATTTTTTCGGGATGCAATGTTGACTCATGGAGTACGTGTGGATTGCTGTCTGTCCAGTAATGCATATTTTGCTTATTGACGATGCCATTTAGCCAGAAATGACGACGACCATAAATTGGACGTAGCGCTCTTAAAGTTGAGGCCATTGACTCCGAATTTCGGTAGTAAATTTTAATAATTTCGACTCATTACTGGATCGTATATCTTTCCATGATGAAATGACAAACCTTACTGAAGAGAAACGTCAAAAGAGCGGGAAAAATATGGCGTCGTTTGCTGTCACTAACGGTCTACTTTTGTAGCGTCCCTATTGCAAGACCCTTTAGCAGTAAAATTAAAAATAAATAGTAGTAGTGATTAGTATTTGCATTAGCAAAAAAATAGTAGTAGCATTAGTAAAAATAGTTATATTAACTAGCGGCAGCAATTAGAAACACTAGTAGTAGAAATATGTAAAAATAGCAGTAGTTATTCATAGTAGGATTTATAAAAATAGGGGTTGTAGCTAGAAGTAATAGTAACTACCTAATTACGCATATTTGTGTTTTCTAGTACAATAATCATGCGGTGACTTCGTTACGCGATATCGACACGACTTGCGTTACGCGATGTAAAAAATCCCTTTCATGCCGCTAAAGAAGATTTACTTCAATGAAAAAAAAAAATTTAATAGATACAACGGGAATATTGAACAATTTCTAATTAGCAATTCTGAGACCTTTCACAATTTTATAAATTCCCAATGCAAAATTTCCATCTTCAAACAATTCGCTCGGTTAAGGTGGTACGCGCGTTGAGAATTCGTTGAAAGGAAACATTTCCTAGTCATATTAAGCACATAGTTTTAAAAGCTAATTCTCTGCTTGTCTTTGTTGCTTGTACTTTCAAAATCCTTTACACCGCTTTTGGTAAATCACCATTGGAATATTTCACTTTTGTTTGGGGACCTTATCTTGCTACCTAGATAAATATTAAGATCGTTTAATTCTGCCATACCGTTCATGTTGTTTGGTCTTAGACTTAAAGCCTTTGAAATGCAGGAGAGCATTTTTGTCCCGTACTTTTGTGGCTACCATCGTCTACGTGGACCGTTCTGCGTATTTGAGTGGAATAAATTTCAATCTTCGGTATGTGGGCACCTTTTGTATGCTAGTAGTCAAGACTTATTATGGTAGTTTAAATGCGTAATTTTTTCAAAACTTTATATGAATTAAATGAAATTGTTTTTTTAAATCTCCCGCTTCTAAGAGGCGCTTGGTAACTTAGTTAAGCAAGAATTTTGTATTAATTAGTTAAAAAAAATAACTAAATAGATTATCACAAGTAATATATGGTTGAATGACGCCCACATTTGAAGAAAAATATTCCAATTGGGTTAGCATTCACATCTCACATCCATTTGTGCAAATACTCGTACACAAGCACTTTACTCCATACGCTAACATTGGGATTCACATTTGTTTGCAGATTTATCGGCAGAGTTGATTTAGCTGTCAAATCATCAACTAACAAACACAACCCTGCGTCAATGTCACGCTTGAAAGTAGGTAACTGTTTGATTATATTTTGGAATGCATCGATATGTGAGCTCATTTTATGCTCCACCAAAAGCACATAAGTTACAAAGGACTTGTTTAAATATCGCAGGTGCCCTTTAAAATCCCAGTAGGTAGTTGCAAATGGTGCAATTTCAATGTTGTGTTTCAGTCCACATTACGTGCCGCCTCAAGAGAAAGTTAAGACAACTTTTAGTAGCACAACTATCCGCTCTTATTAGAAAATTACCAATAGTCTGCTACTAATTTTTTGCGTTTTTTTTTTTGATAAAGGGAATATTCTGATTTAATAACCTTTTGCATATAGTTGGATTACCGTATTTAATGGACATATGTGTATATGTGTGCATCGATGTGTATGTATATGTGAGGTGCATAACAGGGATTTTAATCAGAGGTTCATGTGCAAATATCCAGCAAGTTGGCACGAGTGAATTGGCTGATGAAAAATAAATGCACATGATTTTGATTTATACTATCTATCTACATAAGTCTAATATGACTGATATGCGCTGATATCGGATATTATGTGTGTGATGACCTACTAAACTGTTTCATGATAATTTGCAGTTTATTTGAGTTGTGTTCTTCCGGTGGCTTATTGTTAGCAGGCTGGCCTTTTCGAAGTTGATTTTAGAATTTGCTTTTATTTTTTAGCTTCGGAATTCTACTCCACCATCGTAGCGGGTGCAGGGCAGGGAAATGTTTATAGTGTGATTTCCTACCGTTGATAGACCATTAACGCTTCAATTATTAATTTAAGCTTTGATTACTCTCCAAAATTCTTTTCAATCTCCGCTTCGAAGTGGAGAGGCTAAAAGTTACCTTTGATTTTTGGCAATTTTGGTTTTATCAAATTTTTGAGTATGTGTCATATGGTATGAGTTTTATAGCCCATTTAATTTTACTACAATAAAGTAAAAGTGTCAAGTTGCTAAAAATTCTTGTTCAGTTTTGATAATTTATCTTTACTGACAGTGTTCTGCTGGTGCTTCCGTCCAATGGTAAATTTTGTTCATCTGTTATATGGAGCATAATGTCCACTGTGTTGGACAACAAAAATTGCCAAAAATCAACCATAATTTTCAGTCATATGAGACTCCCAATTTGTTATAGGAAAATCAAATGAGCTACAAAACTGCCTGTTCAAATCGCCTCGAGAAATTCTAATTAAAAAGTTTGAAAATTTTCTGGAAGTTTCTGGAATTTGTTTTAAATTTTCTAAAAACCTCGAATATTTTATTTATGTACATATTTAGTTTCTGCTACAAAATTATAACAAAATAGCTAAAATAAGTTAATAAACATAATTCACCAACGCATGCACCCAAGCCTTGTTCCATGGAAATCAAATAGAATGTTTGTATAATTTATAGAGCTTGTGGCCAGGTTTGTATTAGGAATAATATGAGAGAACAACAATTTTTTTCAAAGTGGTAAAGCTCTTTAAATTATACAGACGATTCATAAAAAAAGGCCATAAATAAAAATAATAAAATTTTTAATTAAAATAATTTTTTATAGGTTACATTTCAAGTCAATGACCATGGCCAAGTTTAACTAAGTATATGGGTTAAAAATTAAATTCCGGATTTTTTCAATTATTATTAGACTTTTTTCTAAAAGATTGAAAAAATAAAAATAATTCGGGATTGCTTTCCAGAGGTCCTCAACGCATCGTTGTAAAATCTGTTTGGAAAAATTTTCGGATATTATAGAAATCAGCCAAACCACACACACACACATCCCATATAACGGTAATTTGTACAACTCAAATGCTTCTATATATGTACATAGATGTCCTTAACAATAAAAGTTAATTTGTTCATATTTGATATACAAGATAGGGTTGGGGGAAAAAATGTGTGGGTTAAATTTTGTTGGGAAATGGTCGTGCACCACTTGGTGCACATTTTGCATTTCACCGCTGTAAACATAATTTTGAAAATAATTGAAAACGGGGGAAGACACGCGCACCAACTCTAATAAAATTGTATGTTAAAAATAATATAAAAAAACTTCGATGTATTAGTACAAATTTGATAGGAATAATTTAAAATGAGGGAGATAAATATGTAAAAATTAGGCGGGTTCGTTAAAATTCAGGAATGGAAAGTAACACTTATTTCAGAAAACTATCATTGAAAAATTCAATATGAAGAAAATGATCTGCTTCCAATCGATTCCTAATTTCAGCGAGAATCAAATATAAAAATAAATTTTATTTTGCAATTATTATGCAAAACTTAAAAAATAACAGTTATTTTCGCTTTTTATGATATAAATAATCGTTTTAAATAACCGTTATTTTTGATTAAAAAAATAAATAAAAATAAAAGTTATCTTGTAACTAAAAAATAGAACTTGAAAATAACTGTTATTTACTGGAACCGAAAATAATCGCTATATAATCGAAAGTCTAAAATAAAGGTTCTTTAATGAGTAATTAAATAGAAGTACAAAATAGTCGTTAAAGAGCAATTTTTAAAACTAAAATTGTAACTGTTACGCACCTGATAGATAGATAGATATATATTAGAGGATTGCACTTCGACCTTAAAAATCCATTGTGCCCTCTGCTCTCTACAGTACCCCGTCTAAACCCAACTCCTTTATAAAGTCTAATATAATAGTTGGTGGCAACGAGCGTACATGCTCCTCAGCTGGGCTATGTGTTCCCAGGTAGCTTTGTCGTCTTCTCGAGTTAGCGTCACACTCAAGCAACAGGTGGATCGGGGTCTCCGGAGCTAAGTCACAAAAGCGACAGGACTCGTTCGACCATATTCCGAGCCTGTGCAGATGCCTTCGCAGCCTGCAGTGTCCTGTGAGAAAGCCTGTCAATATCCTCAGACTATTCTTCGAGAGGTGCATAAACTGCTTGAAGCGTTTATGGTTTGTTACGCACCTGATAAAATTATACTTATTTCCTTCATTTTTATTGAACTAAATAAAAGTCGTTTACGTTTCGCTTTATTGCGAACAGCAAGTATTTTTTAGTTAAAATTAAATCAAGCATCGGATACATACATACATAAAATTCCAAAGTATCTAAACAGTTTTTGAAAATTCTGATTAAAACCTTCAGAATTTTGATGAGGATTTCTTAACTTTTTTAGGTATTTTATAAAGTTTAAAAAATAGACTTGAATTCATTTATTTAAAGAAAACCAAAATTTTAATCAAAATGGTCAATAATGTAAAACCCATCACTGTGCCCTAACTTCTGACAGCGAGTATGTGTGTAGTTATACAAATGTCTACTTGCAAACTAAAGAAAACTATTTATATCTTTGTCCCTTGCTTTATAAAATATGAGGTCATTTAGAAGAAATGCATATATTTACAATATCATAATCATAAATAATTTTATCGCATTGTCAATAACTCAATACAAGCCAAAAAAAAAAGTGGCTGTTGCAAAAATAAATGAAAAGATATGATAGCAACGAAAATATTTATGCAAAAGAATAGCAAAACATATGCTATGGCATGCGAATACTATCGGCAAATGTCCTTGAGTTGACTGGAGAAAAAAAAATAGAAGTTGTCTCGTTTTGTCTTATCATGCGGCGCATAAAGAACGAAATAATAAAACAGAAAGTAAACAAGAACAACGCAAAGAAAGTATGGTAGGAGCTAGGCGACAAAAATAGAGCAGTCCAGATAAGGATATAGTATAGTGGAAACTAGTACATACTAGAACATAGTAGTATATAGTTTGTCTAGGGTGCTCATACACACGAATACACATACAAATTCATTATAGTGGTTAGTGACAAAATACATTTGGGGTTACATACATATATGGAGATTAAGACGTATCACGTTTATATGAAGGGACAAAAGATTAGGGTGTGTCAGTTTTATTTAAACACTTATGTATGTCGAGAAAAAATTTTGGGTGTAAAATTTTTTTCAGGTTCCCTCTACAAACAGCTAAGTCACGTTTTTTCTGTAACTTTCTTATTTGACGACCAATTTTTAAGATCGTTATGTCGCCGAAAGGTTCCGCTTAGGACTATATTTGGTATTTAAAAGTTTTGACTCTCTACTAATTTTGGAATTACTATCCCCTGTTTTTTAGCAAGAAGAGGCAGGATACATATTATTAAAATGATACGATGCGAAAAGAGGTTTCCCAAGCTTCGAAAGAGTAACTTAATGATATTTTCTTGTATTTATAAAAAGACGGTTCGCTTAACGAGTTGCGCCACTCAAACTTTGCATTTTAGCATAAAGGATAAGATCATCTGCATGCAGAATAAGTTTAGCAGAAGAAAAACAAGAACGGATATCATTAATATATAAAATAAAATGCCTCTGCGGTACACCAGAGCTGTAAATAAATTGATTTGAATAAACCCCATCAATAACAACTGTGCTCGTCCTTTCTCTCAAGTAAAATTTCATCCAATCAAGGAAGGTCGAGTGAAACCCATGACGCCCCAATTTGGCTACTAAAATTTTATGGGAGATCTTGTCAAATGCTTTTAAGAAGTCCATATAGATTGAGTTTATTTAAAAACCATTACGAAAGCTTGCGTCGCAATCTTCAGAAAAAACCGGACAGATTAGGTAACGTTGACCTATCAGCAACAAATCCTTACAGCCGAATACAAATCAGATATTTTACACTAAAGTAAACCTTGTCTTCGCCAACACACTGAAAGAGTTAAGAGACCGTAGACAATTTGCAAATTGGTCTAGAATTAGAAATATCGCTCTAGTTACCGCTTTTAAAAATATAAGTTACTGATATCAGGTTTCTGTCGTTAATAAAAATTCCCTCTAACAGAGATTTATTGAATATTATCTTTAAAGGTTGCACTAATGAAATACAATTTTTAAGAAAGGTTACAGATAGACCAGCAATTCCAGTTTGAGAAGAATTTTTAATATTCAATAAACCCTCTGACAGAATAAGTGGTCCGAAGTCAGTAGAAGAAAACAATTTCTCTGAGATGTTTTATCGAATAGCTGCCAAGACTTCTTCAAGAAGATTATCATCAGACGAAAAAATTTAAAAAGAATAAATCAAGCTCGACCATCGAAAAATGTTGGTACACTTCTTGGCTGTTTGCACTTCAGTTTGGAAAAAATTTCGAATATTTAGTCGAACAAGTTTCAGTATTGCTTAGCTTAAACCAAAAGTTTAATATCAGAAATTTATTTTTTGTAAAATTTTACTGTAGAAGCAATCGCAGCTGTAAAAAACGTTTTTTGAACTAAAGAATCTATTCAGCAATTAGCCACCAACAAATCGGAACGTAATATGTACAACACTTAGTTCATTTAAAACACGATGTCATTCCATATGTAGCCCAAAATCGTAAATTAAATCTGTACTCATCAGAGTTAATTAAAAAGCTCATCAAATTTTCGGAACGCGCAAAGATTTCAGTAGTTCGCAGACGTATAATTTGTAAATATGTAAACGTAGTTATACAAAAATATTACTTACAAAAAAATCCACCTTATTATAAACACGACGAGTGTAATCGGCTCTTTCGGATCTCTATAACTAAATGTGGTATAGAAAAGATTGAATTCGTTTCTGCCTTCGTTTAGGACTTATAGAGCGGGTTAATAGTTTTGAAAAAAACACAAATTTTTTTGCTTGACGGTAAGACGGCACACAAGTTTTTTTGAAAATCTCTACCGAAATAAAATGTGTTATTCGCAAAAAATAGGGCAATACATTTTTTTTCGTTAAAGTCCTAAAATTTGGAAAAAATTTTATTGTTCGATAATTTTTTAAATTTCGAAAATTTTTTAAATATCGAAAAAAATTTAAATTTTGAAAATTTGTTACATTTTAAAAAAATTTTTAATTTTCTAAAATTTTTAAATATAAAAAAAAAAACGTGTGTGCCGACGTAGAGAAAGGGATTACAAATGACGATTCAGCTCAAGTGTTTATTTCAGATTATCAGCGGTCTCAAAACCCTGCAGCCCAGGGCAAAAAACAGTCCTGTCAATAATTGAAAAGTTTATAAAAAAAATGGAAAATACAGAGTTAAAAAAACTTTAGTAGTTTTCTTACAACTAAGTTTCAAAATAGGCCGCTACATAGAACATCCCCTGGGTGGAATTGGCAGAAGATTAAAAACAACCGAATGTCGAAACCGAAAGTGCTAAATATATACATTATTATTTACTAATGAAAAATTTCATAAACTTAAAAAATATTTTACATCATACTCAAAATACTTAGCGCTTTGTTCGAGTTGTTAGTAAGTCTTCACTTGCCTTTTCAGACACAGAACGTCTTGGACATATTTTCGCTAAACTTGACAGACGACAGTTACGCAAGGACATGCATTAATTTTTAATTTTTCAGCGTATCTAAAAAGTTAGCAGTTGTTAAATGATGGGCCTTGCTGCATTTTGAAAATATCAAAACTTTTTTATTTGCTAATAGAGTCCAAGACTTTTTTAAGAAAATTCTCATCATTTTTCGAGAGCTTTAGATTTACAGTATAAAAATAAAACACTGGCGATAGTGATTCGAAAAATTGTGAGGGTAGAAATCAAAACGGATTTTAAGGTCAAAACCTTTTAACGGTCAAATAATGTCTTGAGCAGGACCTTCTGGCGACATAACGCTTTTAAAAATCGGACGTGAAATAAAAAAGTAAAGGCTAAAAATGCTATTTATTATTCGGTTAGTTGTTGCCTAAAGACAGTTTTTATACCCAAAAGATTTCGTCGACCAAAGTGTTCAAATAAAATTGACTCAAGCTAAATTTTTTTTTCGTAATACGCCTTAATGTTCATGTAACTATTTGGTGCCTTGTACATATTTACATACTTACATATAACAGTGACATATCACTTTTTCTTTGCTTACTATGTACGCTACAAGGACTTTTGTCGCCTTCTTTTCCTTTTTCCCTGTTAAACAGATATTGGCTGCTCCTAAACAAACAAACCAAAGCGTCGAGTGTCAATGCGTAAATAAATCGTACAAGACGCGTGCTGAGTTCATCGAATAAATATAGCCTATAGGCAGTTTGGGTTTTGTGTATATGTTTGAGGATTTAAAGAATAACGGATTGCCTATGATGTTATTAGACAAGTATAAAATATTAGCAACAGCGGATAATAACAGCTTAAAAACGTAGTGTGTGTTTGCAAGGGTTTGTCAAATAACAACAGCTTTATCTTATGTGGCTCCACAATGTACCACAAAATATTTGCACGTGTGCTAGTTTATTCATTCTATATGCGAATAATAGCTTTAAGATAGAGTATATAAAATCTTTACGTTTTAAGCTTCTGGTCCTTAAGCTGATGCCACATAAAAAAGGAGTTGCTTTGTGTAACATCTTCAACTTTGTTAGCGTTTTGAAAACAATAATTTATTTATTGCGAATAGCTAAATAAAAATAAAGCTGAGTATTTATTTTGGTTAAACTTTAAGCTTACCTTGCTTTTTTTAATAGAAACTTTAAGAGTAGCGTCTGTTTCTTAGCGAATGTAAGGAATGCCAGAAATGTTGAAACCAGCTGACGCTTAACGCCCGTTAAAAGATGAGAGTTGTTGAACTTTCAGTATCGCTTTGCTATTAGAGGAGCTTATCCGAAATTTTAGGTATTAAACTTACCGCGTTATGATGATGACCTAACAAAACTTATCAACCTAACAGTTGTCAGGTGTACTGCGCCTAAAACTGTGTTGCAGAATTTAAAGTCACTGCCATGTCTACAAAGCTGAAAACCATTTTCGACGCATAGTTTTAGGGCAGTTAACCTGGTAAATGTCAGGTTGATGGATTTTGTCAGGTCATCAGTATAAGGGGTTAGTTGTCAAAGCGAACCTGTTACGCAAAGCGATGCAAGCGTTTTATGTGGCATAACCTTTAAGCCGGAAATTTGTCTCTAACAGAAGACTTTTTTAGTTAAAAAACATGAGAATCTTAATAAAATAATAATTATTATAATGTAGTTAATAAATAACGTGGCATACACTAACAAGCATGAAAAATGTCGTATATACCCCCAGGAATGATGTATTAACATTTCAAAATGTATTTGAAAAAAATGTACAAAATCCATTTTTTTTAGTTCCAATAAATAATATTTCAGATATATTTGCAAATGGGATTTTTAAAAAATATTTAAGAAAATAAGAATCAAAAATGAAAATAAAAATTAAAAGTTTATTTTTGCAGGGAAATAGATGATCCAACTGAGAATTTCCGCTGTTCTAAATAATTTTATAAGAAATTTGAATTTTGGAATTTAGAATTTATTTCGGATATCTAAACTTATTCAAAGCGAAACACGTGTAGTGATTTTTTTTTTTTAATATTTCCAATGTTTATCATGCATTTTTTCTAATATCGTTTTTTGATAGAAATAAAGTTCATTTCGTAACATAACACATATAAATTAAAGTTTCAAATTTTGTACAAAACAAATTAAAGTTCAACAGGTGAAAAAAAGTTATACAGTTTTCAAAAATTTCAATCAGAATTTTTAGAGACTTCTCAAATATGCAAATAAAGCTCTGATTAAAGCTTAATTTGTTTTTTGGTTTGTTGAATTTTTTTGAACTTTGTAAAACGTGTAAAACATTAGCATATTCAAATATATTTTCAAAAAAAATGTAAGAAAAAAATTTTTCGTAAAAAACATTTTGAATATTTAAAAAAAAATCACTGTACTCGTTTTTCTGAATATATATTAATTTTTCGGCCTTATTTACTGACATCTACAATAATATATGAGTCCAAGGCCATCGCAAAATCAACAGCAACATTTCGAAATTGTGCCGAATGTCAGAAAAAAAAGTTACCAAATTAAACACAAACCTACCAATTTTATGATGATGACGATTAAATTCGATATTATACTAAGCTTCCTCTTCGAGCCATCTTTAACAAATTCCATTAAATTTGGCTAAGAAGCTTCGATGTTAGGCAATTTTAAAATTTTTATATTTCTGGGTGGGCGGTGAACAAAATTATGGGTCGATTTTCGAATCAACATCTTATAGGATTCTCACAAGTACGTAGCCATAGTGCAATATCTTAAATAGTTAATGTACTCATAAGACATCTACATACATTTGTACATACATATGTTAATTTTAGAAGATTTGTTTTTATTATTTTCACAGAGATACTTTTTTTTCATTCGGAAACTGTAATTAGACATGGATCGATAAAAAACTGTTCGCCTTCCAATATAGTATAAACTGAACCGGCAAATAAAGAACTCGAACCGTATTTAGTTTACCTTGGTTCTCTAAATTAATAAGTGGTATCACAAAGGAGTCCTTTTATATTCTAAATGAATCCGCCGAGGGAAATACCCCTATAACCTAAGCTAACCTTCTCGAAGGTACTTAAAGAAATAACCCAAATATTCTTATTTGACAAATACTTGTACAATAACGCTTTCAAATATTTTGAGATACTCTTTCCAAAACACACCAGCCCTTTTCCTGATATTCAAGATAACTATTTTCTGCAACTTCTAAATTTAAAAGTAAAAGAATAACAGAGGAAAAGGCCTGCGCGAATTCGTATTCATAGGGAATGGGAAATGGCAAAATCAGGAAAATTTCGAGGAAGTTTTTATAAAAACCTTGCATCAATCGAGCGCTCGTTTTTTTTCTAAATGTTACGCTAAAATAAAAAGCCTTCTTTAAAGTATACTTTTTTTTTTAAGAAACGTGGAGTATTAGCCCTTAAATTCATGATTTTTTTCTTTTGGTTTGAAAAAATATATATAGCAGCTGAAATTGCGCCATTTACGAAAATAAAAACAATTTTTTTTAAAGATTTTATTAAAATAAAAATTGCTCTGTTGGATATCTGCAAAACCATGCATTTAAATATGAAAACAAGTCCACATGAAAACAAATTAATTTGCCATTGAATTAGCGGTCTATATGTATTAAATGAGAATATTTGTAAAGAACTTTCTTTTTAAATTAAAAAATTACACTGGACACATAACGACAATATATTCTGGTAGTATGGATCCTACAAAATATTTCTACCCAAGAAAACATACCCCTAAAATGAATTTCGAGTCCGCGGTATCGTTTTGGTTGTTATTTAAAAAAAAAAATAGAAAATCGATCTATTTATTTTGTTATATTTATTATTTATTTATTTTGTGAGATTATTTTATTATTATTTTTTATTTATTTATTATTATTATTTTTTTTTGGCAATTGAATTACACTAAACAAATCGACTCGAAATTCATTTTAGAGATATGGTTCCTTGGGCAAAAATACTTGGTATGATTCATAATATCAGAATCACGATGATGTTTTGAACATTTTTAATTAACCCACCCTAATGTCCACACAGTTCACCCGCGAAAGATATTACAATCAAAAATATTAAGTAAACCGTAAAAACGGCTGCAAAAGATTAAAAAAAGCTCGGAACCTCGTGAGTTCTTTACAACATCATGCATTTAAAAAAATAGTTTTCGAAATATTGCCAACAAAAAATTTTTTTAACACCCTTCCAGTTGTCGTTTTTTCGTAGTTTTTCTTTTTCTATGGCGAACTATTAGCGTTTGCGCGGTTCATTTCGTTTGTCTGGGGTTCAACTTCCGCCCATGGCAAATAATATTAAAAATTATAGAAAAACATTTTTATAATAGCGGACGCCGCTCGGCACGCAATGCCATGGCAAACCTTCGAGTCTATTTCTGGCGTGAAAAAAAAACCACTAAAATCAAAAGAAGTTCGGCCCAATATCAAGTTATGATGTAAGCGCCAAATTATAATATTATTATAAGCACGCAGAACGTTACATTTAAGTAGGTAACGATTTTGAAATTCAATTTGCTTCAGACTCTAACTATATTTTTTTAAGATCCGTATGAAACAGGTATAGAAGAATTTATACTTAGATCAATTCAATAGTTTTTACAGTAAGGCTGCCACAAGGATCCATGACTTATATCCATTTGATACAATCTTAATACTCCAGTAATATTTTAAAACAATTTTATATTATCTTATATCTTTTGCCCAGTTTATCTCCTAGATAGAAAAATCATCTAAGTATAAATCATAAACATCCGTTTAGTTCAACCTTGTGATCCGAAGTGACGTAAATAAAAGAAGAAGCAGTAAATAATAGAAAGCACAAACAAACAGCGAACTATATAGCTTTAACACAGAGGTGCAGCAAAAACGAAAGAAATACAAAAAAAACATTATATAAAAACAAAACTATTACAACAAAGTAAATGTAAGTAGGTTGTGGCGACAATGAGCTTGACAATGGCAAACAATGAGACCAAGCGCTAAATATAACAACAACAAAAAAATATAATAATAAAAATAATGCAAAATTAAGTACAACAATAAAAAATATACTTTACTTCAGAAACCACAGCGTTAAGACAATAGAGCAACCCGTGCTCATGCAACTAACCAACTAACAACAGGCGGCGCTTTAAAAATAATAAACAACAGATAGTGACAGGATAAGGAAGCTGCTACTAATAATTTCCTTTCACACAAGCCACGCAGATACAAATGCACATAGTACATATATATTCCGCTGTAAATATCTACACGCTGACAATTATGAGCTCGATTGTGTGTGGGAAAAGATGCAACATGAAATGGCAGGGCAATAGCATACTGTTGCTCCGAAAGCTAAGATCCAAATAAACTTTACATTTATATTTTCTTTTACAATAAAGTTGCGTGTGATGTTGAGTGGAAATGGTGAACAGTGTAGTGCGATTTTTTAAAGAAAAAAATTCGACTTTATTTACTATTTGCATTATTTTTTCCACCGCATTGCTTTTGTGGAATATTTTAGTTACTTGTATTTTTACTGGCAAATATTTTCTTTCGTTTTCATTTGTGTCAAGTAAAATTTATGCTCAAATGCGCATTACACTGATGCACAAAGTACACGTACGGACAGGCAGTTGGAGTGAAAGCGAAAAAGACACCAGCACAGTGACTAAGTGGAGAATTTGTGCATATTTGAAAAAAGATTTTTGAAACATGCGCGCATATATAGTAAATTTATTTATCAATATTAAGTCGCTGGAAAAAATTAAAGTTTACATTATTTTCGAGATAGAGCATTAGGTGGCAAAAACAGCAAGCAGAAACCATTACTAGTAATTTTGAAACAAAAGACGCATTCTTCTGAAAACTTTACGTTTCTGATTCTGTTGAATTTAAGTTTACTTAGATGTCGCTTTTTATAGAAAAATAGTTGACCGGGCGCGGTTCGCTACACCCTTCAAATAGAGTGAAGGCGATTATTATTTTATATATTATGTCTATTATTTCAGCTCTTGCACAAACTATCGATAAAATTTTCTAATAAAATATTTATACTGTTGTAGCTAATAAGTGTTTTGAATTTAAATGAAATCGGGTTTTAGAAGTACCGCGACTACAGCGTCCTCTATCTTTCGAATTTTCAAATATTATCGTTAAGTTTAATATGGATTTGGAAAATTCTCGGCTCCAGTGCCAAGTCAAAAAACTACTTTAAGCTATATAGATATTTCAAATAAGTGGCAACCCTCTCTAAAATATAAGTATGAGCTTTTTCTTCGGAAGGACGAACCGCTTCACACTCATATTTTATTATTGTATATATTTGTGTGTAATTTAATAAAATTTGGCTTTTCAAAAAGGTGGCAACTCGCTTCCAAATATACTTATAAACTTCTACTTGCAAAAGGTACGATTTAGCAGGTGACAACCCTCTCCAAAATATAATAATGTTTTGTTCTTCTCGCTGAGACGAACCGTCTGACGCCCACGCTTTCATTTTCATACAATTACTCTATAGTTTAAGTAAATTCAAACAGGTGACACCCCCCAATATATGACACCTATAAACCTTCTTGTGGTGATGAACCATTTGGCACATTTTAGTATTTCATATAACTTGTGTAAAATTTAGTTAAATTTGACTGTTCAAACAGGTAGCAACTCTCTCCCAAGCAAAAAAAAAAAACCATGGCGAATATATTGACGGTGTGGAAACAATAAACCATGCAAATTTTTAGGGTTAACCCTTTTAATTTGACAGCTACATACATATATAATAAAATATCACTTCACTTATTTATTTTACTCAGCATACGTCCAAACAGGTGGCAACCTTCTTGGAACATATTTTAAAAATAAAGCTTTCGTTTGATGCCCTTATTGTAATATTTCGTTTCCCTTTTTATATTAACTGAATTCAAATTTTTAAAAAGGTGCCATGAGAACCCGTAAAACCCTCACATATGTATGGGACAAATCTTACCTAGTTATCTGGTCAGTCGTAATTCAGCAATATGTCACTTACGGCGCGCGTTGAGTTGTACAGGAAAACAAAGCGTACTCCTATAGCGCCTCCTATTGAAATTTCTCTATTTTCCCAAACATTTGCCTAGCAATTACGCACAAAGTCGCAGAAAGCAGTATCGTATTTGATCCACTCATTTTTATATACATAGTTATAAGTATATAGACTAGATACCAAGCTAAGCTGGAAGACTAACATCGAGATGCGCGTGGAGAAAGCTTATACGGCAAATGGATCTTGAGCAGAAACTGGAGAATAAAACCAGCTGCATTTACCTAAGCTTAGAAAATGTTGCCACTTGGTTAATGGTGAATTAAACTAAGTCAATAAATTAAGGTATATTTTAGATTATGACTGCCAAACCTGTATATTTAAAAAAAAAAACTAAATTTAAAAAATGCTGCCACCTGTTAAGAAACTTAATTAGAATTAAAATAAGATAAAACAAGTTATGTGATATGGTTCCCAAACGAAGTAAATAAATTGATTTCAGAGTGCTTTATTATAAAAATACTTTTGGAGAGAGTTAAAAAGTAAACTAAATTAACCTTTCGTTGACCTTTGGGTAGAATTCTACCCAAAATCTAAAACTAAAATACAACAAAGCAACTAAAAAGTTTAAAGCGAGCGTTAACTTAAGAAGCAGCCTGGCCATTGGTAAGAAGAAGTCTCCTTAGGGAAACAAAACGAAAAAGAAATTTGGGTTTGAAGGTCAACGAGCGGTTAAAAGAAATACTACCGTAACTGGATTTTTATAAAAATCTTTAAAAAAAGCTTTTTCTGGATTTTTATTTTATTTTAAAGAAAATAGTCGGTTAACGCGGACTTTTTTTTAAATTCTAAGCTTGACAGGATATTTTTTTAAGTCCGACATAAAAAAAGGTGTTGCGTATTTTCCTGAAATAACACATGAACAAAATTTATTTTTGCTGCACACCGGCTGTCAAAAAAGTTATAAAAAATCACTTATACCACCTGAAACTTCCACTACGTTAAGCTAAAATCAAATGGACTACAAAACTGCATACCTCAATTTTTTTAATCTGAATTGGAAAGTTATAAATTTTATGAATTTTTTTTAAACTTAATGAATTTTTTGAATTTCAAAATGGCTAAAAATAAATTAGGAAACATAAGTGGATTTATATTACATGTTGTTGCTTATGTTACTTACAATGCCGTGCATTTCAGTCTTGGCATAATGAGCGATATTTAGATAAAAATACCATTCGGATACTATATTATGTTTTTGGGAAAAATCTAACATTTTATAATAATAAACTTTTAAAATTTTTTGATTTTTAGGTTTAAAACAAAATTCAGCATATTGCTGTTACATTTTGTACTACTTAGTTACTTTTGTTAAAATAATTTTTGGAACTCCATGTGCTCAAATTTATTATATTTTATTATTATAATTATATTTAGTATGATTTTTGAAATTTCATTTATCATCCTTGAACTGGTTACTAATTTCAAACCTCATGTTCTCATTGCCTTTTCGGCTTCTCTTTAGTTTCATTTCTCATTTGATTATAGGTAGCTCGAGTTATCTCGCCGTAGGTTTTCTAGCTTTCAACACAGCCCTTTGCATTTATGTAGTACTACACTTTTGTGAATTGTTAAGTGGAAGTGTTGTAGTTGTTGTAGTTGTTGTTGTGATGCTGCCACTGCTGCCACTGTTGTTAAAATTGTGGCATTTGCGATTACAACCAATAAAAGTTGAAAAACATTGCACAAACACAAAAACACACAAACGTATATCTAACAAGCTTGTGGTCAATGAATGCAACAATAACAGCAAAATAAACAAAAAATAATAATAATGTATATAGAGTTGAAAATGAACTACCGTAACATTTGTGTTTAAATTTTTCTCTAGCATTATACTTTGCTTGCTCGACGCTACTCACAATCTTCTTCGTGTTCATCTACTCGCCACTAATTCAGTTGCAACTATTTAGAAAATCTTCTGAAAATTGCTAACAAAATTAGTTACTAAAATCTAACTATTTAGAGTTTTAGATAAATGAGAATTGTCATTTTGCGGGCGTAAAAGATTTAACAGAGTTTTCTAAAATTTTCAACATGAACTGTAATGACTTTTGTTTGCTTTGTGCCTGGGTGTAGCAAATAGTTGCAAAATTCACATTTTTAGCACTGTGTGCATGTGAGTGTATGCGAAAATTAAAAGCTAGCTATCGCCTTGTATATATAATCTAAGTAAGATCAAATTGCTAGCGTAACGAAAGCACAAAACAAGTGCAATTATTTTCATATGACACTTTAATGTTGTTGAAGTATTAAAAAGAGTTGAGAACTGCAAGTATTGACTGGAGTGGACAAGTCAGAGTTTAATGTAATCAAAGAAAAGTTTGACCATTGCATAGACGAAAGGATTCAAGTGGGTATGTGGGTTGTACCTAGGTTTTTGTTTCTTTTTTGTTTTTGCTTTTGTGAGTGCACAGTGTAAGTTTCGCTGTCCTTTTCTCAGCATTTCTCTGTTTTTTTTTTTTTTTTTTTTTTTTGTTAATATGTTTCTCTTTTCATTGTCGTCTGGGTTTATCAAATAAACTCCAATTAGATTTGAAACGATAATTTGTGGTTGTTGTTCTACTTCATCTTAATTTCTATTTAACCATTACATACAACTTTTCTCATTGAAAGTTTTATTTTATATTCATTATTATTTGGCTATTGCATTTCATAGTTCGTTGTTTGTTCAGTTTTATGGTTAAATTAAACGTTGCAAAGAATTTCAGTAATTTGCAGTGAAATTTTGTTTAGTGACAAAATAGTTTTAGTGCTGTGCCATTTTCAGTGTTGTCTTTTATTTTTTTTGGTTCGGTATAGTAGTTTTAGGAGCCAAAATGTAAGGTAATATATATAACTTTAGTACTTAGAAATAGAACTGGAACTATACTTGAGTTCGTCATACCCAAAGCATCGATTCGAAATTAGCTATAGCTGTGAAGTAAGGAAAAAATTCATCTGAGTTTTTATTAGACAGACAAAAGAGAAATATAAAAATAAAAATTAATTATTCCTTTCCTCAACTACAGCTTTTAAAAACTCCCTGCCGCCACAAGCTATGCTCTTACAACACTTGTAGTATGTCCAGAAATTTGGTTAAAATAATTTGTGGTATTAAGTAAAATTTTAGTTGTTACTTGTGGTTATGGTTAAAATGTTTGTTAGTATTATGCTCGTTGATGGCAGTTGTGTGTAAAATGAATACATACGTATTTATGTATGTACGCCTTTTTGTTATTAAATTTATACGCAAACTATTTAATGAGAGCACAATGCATTAAAATACATAGTATGAACATAACGATAAATTTACGCATATGTATATTACATTGCTCCATTCGGCAGAGCGACAACAACGAATAGTTACACTAATAATATTCACAAAATTGTATACAATGACACAAAATACATAGATTCAAATTGTTTACCTGTTTACCAGCTATGAATATCATTTACATAATTAGGTATGCACGTAATGTTGTCGATAACTTATATAAAAACAAGTAAATAGACTGTCTTTGACCCAATTCGAATAATTTAGTTTTCGCATATCAAATAAGATAAAGTATGATCAAATTTTTATTTACATATTTATTATTTTATTATATGAAAAATAGTAATATAATTACTACTTTACATTACTATTATTTTGTTTAAAGAGCACTAGCTACAGTGGCTTTTGGCTCGTATGATAAAATAAATTTTATTTTTGTAGAAAAAAATTCAATATATTAAAGTATATTTGAAAATGTTATCAAATTAAGCTACATAACTAAAAGTATACCGCCATGGTCATCGTAAGAGGTTTCATTTGTTACCGCCATCGCAACGCCTGCAGAGAACAGGCCTATAGATTTCGAATCGTTTTCAATCCGAATCGATAACCAGTTTGAATAGCAGTTGCCATTTATTTATGTTTCTTGAAAAATTGCTACAAGGACGGCCTTTTAGAGAAATTCAAATTACACAACTTTCTTATTTTCTTGGTTTTGCTGCAAGTTAATTAATTAATTATGTAAGTGAGTAACATTTTCCTACCATACAATGTTCCCCAACACTCAGCAACATTCCATCAATAATTTTGCTCACAGTCTGTGTACCTATTTTGCTCTCTGACAAGGCTTCACAAAGCCTGCATCATGAATTCTCAACCAAAATGTGAGAGTCGCCCGCCGTGCTGCCCGCGCACATACCGTTGCCTACCAGTTTCTCTGACGCCACTGGCCCCTCAAGGCTGTCAAGAGCTACTGACTTCATACGCTCGCAACTACTTCATACTCAAAAAACGATCGTCTTGATATCTCCCGGTGCTCTGCTCTCTCTATCTACTCAGAAGTAAAGCTTCATATCCAAACAATCAGCTGTGAGTGAGCCACAAGTTATAGTAAACCGATTTTGATATTAATTTTCGGTGTAAGTATCTACTTCCTATTTATAGCAAGTGTCAGGCATGTTAAGTTCTTAGCTGCTCTAGTGTAGGAGTTATCACGTGAAACCTCATATCTGAACAATCTGTTATATAGCAGCTACATATATAATGTTTGCTCTGGTTGGTTCTGACAAATGATGAAAATATTATAAAAATACATTTGCCCATAAAGTTTCTGTCAGATATTTCAAAAACTGAGGAACTGGTTTGCGTTCAAACAGGCAGACGAATAGACGGACGGACAAACGGGCATGGCTTAATCGGAGCAGCTCGTGGCCTTCAGTATTTTGGGCTCTAATAAAATGCAATTCATTCGATAATAAATCAAACAGGATATAGGAACAGGAAAACCCTGTTTATATTTATTTATTATTTGCGAAATATCACAGCAATCGATGAGTTAGATCGCTGCTAGGATCATTACGCATTTTGTATGTATCTATATACATACACCATCTTCATCTTAGAATATATTTATTTTAAATGTATATAAAATATATAAGGAGCAACGGGGTGTTGTATTAACGGCTGGGTATGCAGCTTCAGCCGGTATACAACATTCATCCTGGTCGCGCTCCCCGGACAACGTGAGCCTACTTCAATGAGATGCGGTACTTAACTCGTATGGACCATTTGGTTACGGCAAAGATAGCAGGGAGTTCAGGTGGGACCACTCCGACATATTTGGTTTATGGGCTAGCCAGAATTGTTTTTGTAGCGACTGTTCACCAGGTAAGGTGCGGCTGCAAACGTTCGTCTGTCTTGCAGCAAGCGGCTCTTCTAACCAATGAAGCTGCGCTAGTCAGAAAGGAGCGATATATGTATCCCACTAGCTCCTGCTTTGAGCTTATAACCATCGCGAGAAAACAACCAATCGAATATTCGTTAGCAAACATAAACCAAAACGTTGCGGACAATTTTTCTCCAAGGAATATTCAGACTCTGAGGCATCCCCCAGCTTCGGCAGGACACAAAAGGGATATAGGAATTCATGTGTTCCCAACGTTAATTCAAATATAGCTAAACCTCAAAAAATGCTACACCAAAAACGTTCTCATTTAGCTAAGCATCAAACAAACATCGCTACGTGGAACGTCAGAACTCATTTTCCATGCGGCCAACTCCAACAGGTCACAGCTGAACTTGAGGCCCTATGCTCCAATGGGAGGATTTTTTGATTATAATTTGTATATTTTATTTTATTTATTTATTACCAAACAAGTTTTTGGAGTGTGTTCATCATCTAATACGAGTAGGTAGGTTTTGTTTATCCATTTTGGTTTTATACAATGACAGTTTAAAATTAACTCTATTTCGTTTAATGAAATTTTTCATTTGCTTAATATAAACCACATTTTAACTCATATAATCAGGCACGATTCCCAGCTTAAAATTAAAACTCAATTTCATAGTCTAATAGAAAATTTTTTCTTTCACACGTAACGAATTCATCACAACTCAGTTTTTAATCTCATACACCTCTTTTATAGGTTTTGAAGTTTCTCAATTTTGTTCACCGACAAAAAATAGACGGACAGTGTAGAAAATGGTAAAAAAATTTTAAATCCAAAACCAACTATAATTTTTTACCAAAAAAAAAACAATTATAATCTTTTATCAAATCGACCGAAAAAATTAAAATTATATTAAAAAATAACGATAAATCTTGACCGAAAAAATAAAAATCACCAAATAACGATAATGCAATGATTTAAAATTAAACAAATCTTTAACATAAAAATAAGGTCAGATTTGTATAGCATTTGGCATAAGGATTAGATCGAGTTTTGATTTGAATGAATTCTTGCCAATTAGTTTTGATCCTAAAATATCAAAATAAATATTGTTTTTGGCCCTTGTTAATTTTTAGATTACATATAGCCTCATAGTGCACGGTGTCACTTGATATTATTATATATTTAATTTTAGACTATTTCCGCAAAGCCACTTATATAAATTATTTAGATCATATTGCAATTTCGTTTGTGTCAGATTCATTTCTTTTTCACTAATTACATTCAACGTGTCATCAAAATTCCACACTCATGAGGTAAACCTACGGAAGTTTCCATTTTGTTAGATAAAGCTCAACTTATTATTGTTCGCGGTTTTTTTGGTGTCAAATAACAACGAAACCATTTTAACTCTAAATCAGTTATTCCTATTAGCTGCATTTTTTTTTAAACAAAATCTCTCGAAAAACCATCCCGAATGCCCTTCTGAGGTCGAGAAATACTAAAACGATTACACTTTCATTGTTGACTTCCTCCTTCTAACCAGATATCACCATATTTTTAGTGCTGTTTCACAAGAATGTTTTTTCTAATTACAGATTGCTGCTTCACCAGTTAATTTTTTTTTTCAGGAAATGTACCAATTGATTTTTTACAAACATTTTTAAAATTTTTTTCACCAGCAGGCAAAATTTTTATTGGACTTAACTCTTCCGGTTTAATTGTTTCTTTTTTTCATACTGCTATTAGTTATTTGATTATAGAAATATCCGTCGTATTCCACTGGGTATTTAAGCCCACCATCAAATAATAGATTTTTTTCCGCCTTCTTTATACTTTTGGCATAGGTATCATTAAATTTATTTGCACTAAAATTTTGATCTTGGATTCCGTTATAAAACGTAGTTTCGCAAAGCATAAAATAAATATTAAAAACTTTGTTTAAATTTTGCCATTTTAAATCTGTGACCCATTTGCCGTCAATTAATTGGCAGTACCCCCAGATACCTTACTTTTCTAGAGGTTAGCCTCAAAAGTGTCTGACACTTTCAGAAATACCTACCACCTTAATGTACTCGTAAATATGTTGTTAATATGTAGAAATGCACGCCTGTGTACAGATCCAAGTCACATGGCCCACTACTACAACAGCTTTTGTTAGTAATTGCTAAAATGTATGCTATGGAATATTATTATTTGAAGTTACTTAGCCGCCGTGTTGGGCTGCTTATTGTTTTCTTGTTGTTGTTGCTGTTGCGAATTTACTTTACGGCAGTTTCATCGGTAACATAGTTACAAACTAAACACCTACATATAAATATATGGACGGACTTTTCTACAATACCAACCAGCAAACCATTTTGGAAACTTGTACCAATGCAAGTTTATGAAATTGGCAAGAGGAACATGAAATTGCAGTAAAGATAAAGATAAAGATTAAGAGCAGGATGTAGAATATACCACAAACAAGTTGGTCATGTATCCTTTTGCACCGGAAGTGGGTAAAGTTAAGTTTATTGTGAATTTTGGGGGCATAGTTAAAACAATCACAATGGGACGGTTTGTGCACAAACATAATACGTAAACAAAACACAACCACAACTATTGTGACCAACATGAGTTGGCTTTTCAATAAGTTTTTGCATATGTTTACATTCGAGCCATGGCCTAGTGGAGTATATTGCGAATGCTTGCGATGTGCATAGGGCTCAATTCTCGGCCGAGGTAAGGAACATCAAAAATTTGAGAAACAAATTTATTTCTCCAATAGCTGTTGGCCCTAGGTGGGCGATGGCAAACCTTCGAAGGTACTTCTGTTAATGAAAAAGCTAATCTTAAAAATCGAAAGCCGTTCTGAAACGGCGTAAAACCGGAGACCGTAACTCTTATACTTTTTATAAAAAAAATCTCGGTTTAATCTTTATTTTGGGACTCATATTTTTTCGATAAAAAATTAATCATTATCCTCGGATCGATAACTTTCCGATCACAATAATCAGAAAAAGAATCACAAAATATCGATAAAAAAATTCAAATTTAAGAATAACGATTATTTTTTTATCGATCAAATCAACATATCGATGGAAAAAAAAATAAACAATAATCGAAAAAATACAAGCCACAAAATAACGATCGAAAAAATAAAAATAAAACATAACGACGAAACTTAATCGAAGAAATAAAAACCCAATAATAGCGATTATATTCTTTCGAAAAACCAGTCAAAAAATTGAACAATTGTCAACGGACAAATTTACATTCAAGAAAAACGACTATTTTCGATTGAAAAAGTAAAAAGTTAAAATGTAAAGATCAAACCAGATCAAAAAAAGATCATAATATATCGATTATGCAACGAGTTTACACCAAGGTCCCGGACTTATGTAATTTTTATAATAAAAGTCGTTAGAAAAAGTAATTTTTCAAACTTAATTTTATTTGAAATAAACCAGTACGAAGTAAATTTGGTTTATGCGCTATATTGAGAAAAATGCTCAGTACCGGCAGCAAAAACAAACTACCGAAAATCCTACAGAACTTTCAGCCACTTTAAGCTTCCATACTTAAATTTTTCTAAAAATTTAAATTAAAAAGTTTGAGCAATTTAGGGACATTTTTTAAAATTCTATGAATTTTCGTGAATTTAGTAAAAGGTTTGAAACTTTTCTTATAAACATAGTTTACGGTACAAAATTAGTTATACTTTTATAAGAAATTATTAAAAATAAGCCAATCTACGTTTTATGGTAATCAAATAATATTTTTAACTGAAATATTTTACCCCGGCCCCTAGTGTTGAAATAAGTCATCAAAATAAAAATAAGTTCAGCTTTGCATAGCTTATGACATAAGGATTAAATTGATGTATTCGGGTTTTTTAACAAATTCTTCGCAAAGATTTAGCTACCCGAGAAAATCACAATAACGATTATTTTCAGTTCCAACGAAAAACTGCAGGTCTCCAGAATTCAACATCAATACACATACTAAGTATAACTTTTAGGACAAATTCGGCCTAGCATCGATGAGAGGGTCAAATTATTATTATTATTGCAATGCTAACATTGGCGGTACCACAAATGTTACAAATGGGAAGAGGAATGCATTTTCTTTTATATTTAAAAAGTAAAAAAAAAAAAAACAAAGTACCAACGCATAAAGTCTAAAATACTCAGATATGTTTTAGTGAGATTTTTAAACGCATACGATTTTCGATAATTATACATATATATTTTTTCAAATAATTCACAACAATTTTTAAACAAAAAGTTTTGCTCGGAAATAGGATTTTTTTTTATATTTAGAGCTTGCCAAAAATCAAAGTTTCATATATTTTTTGGATGAATGCGTATATTTCATCCACAAGTGAAATGTTCCGGTTATTTTTTTAATTTGGATTAATCAATCCATATATGTCTTCCTTATCGCCAGCCACCATTTTCGAGGCACCTCCGAGAGACCGCCGGCTTTAGGAGCAGACTAAATCAATATAATAATTATTCATATTTTTAATAAATTTACAAGAGTTTTTAAACAAAAGTGTTTGGTAAAAAATCGGATTTATTTACTTATTTATTATTCAGGTTGTTATTTTGCCCAAAAACAAAATTTCGTCTATTTTTGCGATGAATACATTGGTTTTTTTTAATTAAGATTAACTAACCCGTTTACGTATGTCTTGTTCACGGAGAGTCTTCCAGATATCATCGCCTTTAGGAACGGATTGAATAAATATTTTAAAAACCTAAAAACTACGACATAAAGTTCAAAGTTACCAGAGTATTTTTTTAATAATTCTTAAAGTATTTATTAAACGAAATTTCTTTGAAGTATAAAATCATAAAATCACTGTTTATATGGTCTATCTCAATAAACAATTCCAATTTAATGGAATTAATTAGACAGAATTACTATACACTTATACCATGTCCACACGGTAATTAAAAAGGATGATTTTTCAATATTATAAAGACCATCCAGACGGCATTCCGCCTTAATAACTGGTTCTCGATGGCATTTCTTTATATATTTCCTTTGTTTATTTTAAGACAATGCGGTAACCGAAATGTCATCCAGAGCTTCAAAATAAAAGCTTCGTTCTGTGCAAACCAGGCAAAGCCACTTTTTAAAAGCAATTCAGTATTCCTCCACCCCGTTTTTTTTCTTATCATTATTCTTATTTCTTTTTCTACACTAGTGACGGCATATCATTGATTTTTTTTTGGTTTTGTAAAAAGTTATCGAACACAAACAGTGGCTATTGGAAACACAACGAAAACTTAGAATTTTTCGAGACTATCATGATTAGTTCTCGATAAAGTAAGACAGTTTTTGTTGGGCGAAAACCAGAACTTTCTACTTACGTTCACAGAATGTCCCAAACTAGTTATAAACAACTGGGATTCGTTGACGTGTAAATTTGGTATTAGCTTGGATACTATTTTTTTATTTTTAATTTGTAATGTAAATGTAAATAGAATGGAACTTTCAATGAAATGTCGCTAAGAATAAATATCACAAATATTTAATGATCTCACTTCGCAGAGGGCTGCAGCCTCTAAGAAGCTCTCTTGACGCAATCCTTCTAACTAAAATGTAATTGGAAACTACATTTAATCCACATAGTATACAAAGTCAAACAAGACTTGGCTATTCATGTGAATATCTTCCTGCAAGTAACTTTGCTGTTGGTTGCCTGCTTACTTCAATGAATTTACAGCTTGTTATTTATGCGTGTTTTGCACAAGTTTCCCAAGCGCACTTCCTTACAGTAGTAGTAGTAGATTCGCATTGAAATGCAAACACAACATTGATGCAAATGCAGTAAATGCACTCCCCCTCCCAGCCGCTGCTGCTTTCACTAACTTACTAACGAACAGGTGCTTGCACAAGTTGTTGTTGTTGTTGCTTCTGTTGTTGTTATTGTTGTTGTAAAGCATTGCTGAATTAGCCTACTTAAAATCACAAAAGCCCAACAATGCAAATTTATTAAGGCAATGCAATAATTGCTAAGGGCTAATGAATGAAGTGCCATTGCCACCGTGTGTGTGTGTCTTTTGCTAACAAAATACTACAATTCACATATGTATGTGGTGGCATTTAAATGAACATTAATGATCTGAATGGTGGTAGCTAGAGGTTTTCGGTTTCAACTAAACTATGAATAGCTCTACGGCCGATTAAAGGTTTAGTTGAGTAAATGGAAAATTGTGGTGCCTTAATTTATATTATATTTATTCTGATTCGATAAAATTAAATAACATTACTTTTACAGTAGACAATGATTAGTTTGGTGAGAGTGTGGCCTGAGGTGATAGACAAAGATGTTCATTTGATTTGCAGAGTGAAGAATAAAAGATGAGTGCGTTAGTTTTACGGAAATGTACAGAGATTAGGATTTTGTTTAATGGTAATAATTATTAACTTAATTAAATTTCTGTTGTCGGTGACTTATGGATAGACTTATACCATCCAATGCCCAAGTAACACTAGTTTACAAAAAAAAAAAAAAAAAAAAAAAAAAACACAAAACCAGGATGACAACAATCCAATACAAATCAGGCAGAAAGAATTTGTTCATTACTTGTATGAAAATTAAAAACTAAAACAACCATTACTATTTTCATTAAAAAAAATCAGAAAAAAATAGATACACAATTATGTAGTCATTAGTTCTAATTATCGTCCCATTTTAATGTTAACCACGTAACTATTTTTTTTCATTTCATTTATTGATTAACACATTAGTACAGTAAGATCAAATATGTTTTTGTAGTACAACAAAATAAAATACAGCAGTGAACACTTAAAATAAACAAATAAATAAGTACATATGGAAATT
>OX639995.1:41492234-41640502 GCA_951828415.1 Anomoia purmunda | reverse complement strand
ATATTTGGAAAATATATGAATTTGATTTTTTGCGCAATCTGCTATAGTTAAAGGGAGAAAAGATGCAAACGAAAAGGGGTTGTTATGAAAAGAGTTTTACAAAATGTAAAAAAAAAACCAACAATTCCCTGAGTCAGTGTATATGTAATAGCAAAGATTACGTTTTGAAAAGGCCTTTAATTTTAATAATATATCTTTTATTTTTAAATATCTTTCTTTTTTTGTAGTTTCGATCAAATTCTTTTGGAAAATTATAAGCTGAGAAGGGCTTCCGAAACTTTTTAAATAAATTACTTTGTAATGATGTTTATTCGAAGAATTTCGCATCATACTTTTTCAGAGTCAAAAAAAGATTCCAATATACACCAACTTTTCACCCTGCAAAAACACAGAAAGAAAAAAATAAGTATTTTTATTATACCAACAAAAATTGTGTTGAGCTCAAGGAAAGTTTTTATTTATAAAGTATTGGAAAAAACAACAAAAGTCAAAACAGTGCAAATTATAGATTTCTTTCTCTACTCTGTCCGGTATTGAATTAGCGACCACATGCTTGCTAGGCAAATACGCAGCCAATGTTCCAAGCGGACATCTGAACTGTGGTAGATTGTTGTTGGTTATGGCACATATATTTTATTGTTGCTAGAGTTGCTTAGCAAAAATCAATAGCCAATCGAGTAGCCAACCATAAAATTTATTGCTAAAGTAACTGAAGAGACTGAAAGAAACGTTGTAAGAAAAAATTAATTTTTTATTATACTTTATGATTGTGCTTATAATTTCGAGTGTAACAACTTTTACCCAACACATCTCTTTGTTTAAATACTTTTGACTATTTTATTGCTTTGCAAGTTTCTTTTTTATTCTACCGGTGTGTAGTAATTTTTGCGTGCTATGTGGTAATAAAAGTTAACGATAAAAAGCGTCGTTGCTGATAATAAAAGATAAAGAAGGCTAAGGATTTGAGTTAAAACAAAAAAAAAAAAAGTATGTAACTAAAAAAGAACTGCTACAACTATTTCTTATGCGATGGGCGATACACTCAAACTTTCAATACTATAACTAACCATTGCGCTGTCCACACTCTCCCTTTGACTATTCTTTACGTTATTTATCGATTTGTGCACATAAAAGCCGTCCAATTTTTATTATATCTTGCCTGAAAAGTAGGAGAAGAGAGTGTACTGCACTTAACCTACACACTTTGTATTTATGACGCGTAACCAAGGCGTATGAGTAACATTAAATTCTAAATCCGTGTATAGCATTTTCCTATGTGTAGTTGAGTAAATTGTGACGTGTGGGTATATTTGTACCTATTTTTGTGTGCCCAAAATCTGCTTAAAGGCTTAGTGAAAATCACAGCTGGACTTTTTGGACAATATAAAACCAATATTGCAATAATATTTGTTTGGCCGTGGAGTTTTAGCGAACGAATGGATGGATGCAACTGTTTCAAGTCACCATGTTAGTTTCATTTAGTTATGGGCTTAAATTTTAGTTATTTTCATTTGCTTTTTATATTACTTTTTCAAGCTTTTCACGTGCACCTTTTTGCTACAGACACTACGTAGCGTTTAGTGAAAAAATAACATGATTTTAAAACAAAGAGAACTTCTGTTTGTTTTACTTTTTTGTCGAATACAAGTTTGGTTTAACTTTTCGTATATTTACCAACTTGTAAATAAGGGATTCAAATAAAGCAAGTCTGATTCTGTGTTCGAAAATTTCACAATACAGTGCCTTCTACCGAGATATTCTACTAATAATATAAATATGAAAATTCGCATGTCTTGAGTGAGTATTGTGAGTATGTTAAAACCATTTAAGGCCCAAACCGCTGCATGGATATAGCCTATACCGCGCATAGGCTTTATTATTTGGAGAGTTGCCACCAGCTAAGAAGCTATAGACAATTAAATAAATAAATTAAATAACATACTGCCATATGAGGACTAGAAAGATCTGGGTAAGATTTGGCACATACATCGCCCGTTAATTAGTTTATCACTGAATCGATTTTTTAAATGGAGTTGTCGCCTACATGAAAGATTAAATTCAATTAAAACAATGAATGCTCATTCAATTGTGTTCGGATGAAGGAAGAAAAGAGCAAGCACAGTTCAGATGTCCGCTTTGAACTTCGGTTATGTATGTATTTATTTGGCAAATATGAGGTGCAATCTCAGTTCAACCCCGGACAGAGTATAGAAAGAAATCTGATGCGGAGTTAGGCTGATCTCCGAAATAGGAACTATAATTTGCACTGCTTTGACTTTTGTTAGTTTTTTCCAATACTTTCTAAATAAATACTGGCCTCGAGCTCAAAAAAGATATTTTTGATTTAATAAAATATCAACTGAGTATTTTCCAAAACAGTTTTATAAAACTGCAAAATAGAGAGGTGTTAGAAAAAAAATGTTTATTTAAATTATTAATACTTTTTTTTTTAATTAATACTTTTTTTTTTTAATTTAATCTTATCTATTACGTACACACTGACTCAGGGAATTGATCGCTTTCTTAAATTTTGTAAAATTCTTTTCATAAAAAACCCTGAATCTGAGGATGACTATTCAGTGTTATTAGAAATAATGTTGAAATGATGATTACTATTCATTATTATAAAGAGAAATAATTTAACAGAAATATCAAGACTATTTCGAAAAACAAATTATATTGTACTATTTTTTTATAAAAAAAATCGCGTTTAATCGATATTTTATAATTTATATTTTTTCGATAAAATATAATCTTTGCCTTTGGCTTTTTATTTTTCGATAAAAAAAAATCGTTATTTTTGGATTTAAAATTTTTCGAATATATTTGGTCGATATTTTGTGGTATTTTTTTCGATCATAAAATATATTATTGCCATCGCCGACATATTTGGTTGTATTTATTATGATAGAAAAATGGTAAGTACTTTAATAAAAATTATTTTTGATCGGAAAAATACAAATCTCAAAATAACGATTACAAATAGAGATTTAAAACAAAAATTCTTCCAAATAAATATAACACCAGATTTCTGTAGCAAACGGCATGAGGATTTGATCGATACATATATTTGAGTTTTATTTTAAGCGAACTCTTGTCATTTTTTTCGAACAAATCAAAATAAGTATTAAATTCGAACCCTGCTAACAAACTTAAATTTGTATTTCAGTTTGTGCGATTGAGTGCGCCTTTTCAATTTTTTTAACGATTGTTTGTTTCGTTATTTTGATTAATGTTATAAATTATAGTTATTTTTTACATTATTTTTGATTATTCAAGAGATTTTTAGAATTTCAAGTTTTTTTTAGAAATCATTCGTGGTCGCCGTACCAATTTGCAAATATAATTTCAGTATTGAGTAGTTCAAATACGAGTACAGCGGGTACAAGTGTACTAAATTTATTTTTATTTTAACGAGTTTTAAAATGAGTCCTTAAAGGTCATAAATTTCATTGAAGATGACAGTAGTGATTATTTGAAATATCATTTGGCTATAATTCTGCTAGAACTCAAGCTCTCTTTAAGGACTTTTATATTGCTTATAAAATTGTATTAAACTGCGTATGCACTCTTAGGAGTATGTTAATCATTCGTTGCAACAAATCACAATTTTCAGCTATATTAAATTCGAATCCATTTGATTTTTTACCACATTTGGACACTAATTAGCCGTTCTTGAAGTTAAAGCAATATCAATTCAAAACGAAATAAAATAAGATAAAAGCCAATTGAAGTCAATAGATCACGGCATAAGTTACAGCTGAAGCCATTTCTACATACATATAATTGCTATTTATGGTTTGCTCTTAGTTATTACGATCTAAGTTCATTCCAAGTTCAATCCTCCGAACACAACCAACACGTGTCACGCTAATATCTAGGTTAAATAAAAATTTGGTGAATGTAGCTTAACACAGGTTTTAATAATGCAAAAAAGTAATAATAATAAAAAATTATTAATATCCAAATTAAATGGAAAAATATACAACATTTATACAAATACACCTGCAGTTGTGCTAGTGAAAATTATAAAATGTATGCAGGCAAGTAAATATATATGTAAACGAACACATACATATGTGCATGGTTTAATTTGTTATTGTAGAAATGTATAAATTTTCATATTGTTAAGTTTTTAATAAGGCACGACATTATAAGCAAAAGCGTAACAAAATAAAAACTGAGCAAATAGCGAAATACGAGAATGTAAGAAACGTGGAAAACTGAAAATAAGTGGGCTTAAATTAACTGTAAAATGACGTGCGAATTAAGCGAAATGATGAACTAGGCCGACAAGCAAAATTTTGTTGTGTGCTGAATCAACGAATTTCCGACCAGAAGTTGGAGGTGTTTCAAATTATGTTCTACGCTAAGAAGAAAAATCTAGCAGTTATGGTACACATAAGAGTGTGATATGAAAAATTACAAGGATGTGCATTCACAATACATACAGCTGTGTCTTTATACACATATATATTCTATTTTTAGAATGAGACTTTATCGCCCCGAACTGAGTTATGTAAATAAGGCGTAAAGAGGCAATTTCAGCAATTATTAGCCCAGACCGAGAAATAAATTATAAAGCGTAAATAAATAAATTATAGAGGGAGTCTACCTTAAAAGGCACGTGTAGCAATTTATTATCATCTTCTTTCACACCTACACGACCAAATAAAATATGGCGTTAGCCTATTACACTGGTAAATAAATAAATAAATAAAAATAAATAAATAAATAAATAAAAAAAAATATAATTGTCGCTAAAGCCTGAGAACGTTCTCTAGGATAGTTTAGGTCCGCTGATTACAAAAGACATAATCATTTATTCACTTGGCTCTTGGTTTTAATATATCGTAGACAAATTATTTTGGCGCAAGTACTAAAATTTAATTTAAATTTGTTTTATAGGGTCTAACTTTAACTGATACATAACTTGATACTCACAAAAAATTCTCGTGGCAGATCCACCAAAATCAAAGCTATGGATTAGGAATCATAGCGAAAAGGCGAATGTGTTCAGCATTATCGTACTTGAAAATCCAAATGACGATGATGGTAAAGCTCTTGCTAAAAATCGAATATCTGACTATTCGACTACAAACTTTTTTGAGTATTATAGTGAAAACGAGTTTTCTCAATAAGCACAAATATTTATTGAAAGAAAAGAACTGTGCAAGTTTGAAAACGAACGAGTAGACTAGTTGTTCACGGATCGAAAAAGTCGACAGGAAACGATTAGTCGACTAGCTGGATTAACCGATTAGTGGATTAGTCGATTATCAAGAGCTCTAGATGATGGTAACTTTGTGGGCCGAGACCTGAACTATCCTATCTTATTAGATACCTCTAAGAAATTTCTGCAGAATTATTGCAGATACCTAAATTTCGTATAATATTATTTTGCTAAACTGATTATTGTCGCAAATATTTCCAAATAAAGTTTTGCAATTTTTAATTTAAACTGAAATGATTTTTTCGAGTAATATCTGTGAAACTAAATACGGAAGATTGAAATGACTTGGTGTCTAAGTACGCTGGCAGTGCTCTGAAGAAACATACACATACATCTTTGCATTAGTTCAGAATTTTGAATTGAGGGCCCCCTACGACTATACTTGGGAAATTGCCCGCTGTGCGAGAGACACTAGAAATACCAGCAAAATGACGTTTGTCCTGCGAGAGCAAAATATGTGCTTTGCGCCATTTTCGGAAATTAGTCGTAACTACGATACGTTGAATTGGATTATTTTAGCCCTCAGCTTTCTGCACTTAGCTAACAGAAGCCAAGTGGATAAAATGAGTGTGAATTTTGGAATCAACGGGCTCAAAATACCTCCAAAAAAGATTCTTAGAACTTTGCGCCCAAATTGGCTGTTTATCAACGATATGAATGCCTGTTATAATCGCCCTCAATTGTGAAATAAAGAAATTTTAGAAGTGATACAATTTAATTTAGTTTTTTGTACAGTCTTTATAAGATGCGCAAAACCAATGACATGATCGTTCTTGGTGTCAAATTTGACCCATGTATTAAATGTATTCTCTTTAACTCAAGTTTATGTTGAAATTTGAAAAACATCAAATTCAATGACTTTCGAGGAAAACTGTTACATACAATTAGAAAATTTTGGTAAAATATACAAAAATCCGTTAATTTTACAGCCAGTAGGTGCCAATTTGTCTTCGTTGACTGCGGGAGAAATAAAGAGGTTAGTTCTAGTTGCACTCTCTTTTCAACGCTTTGATTGATTTAAATATTGAGCGGCCTTTTTTAGAATCCTATACACTTTTCGTATTTATATTATGTGATCGTTTTTTTTTACCTTGAGAGAGGTTGGTTATTTAAGAAAATTAGTTTTCAAAGATTTGGTTCTGCAAAAGGTTCTGAAGGGTGTAGATTGGGTCTAGAAAGCATTTATAGCTTTCAAAACAAAGCACCATGAGAAAAGTTATGAACAACAGCATTTTTGAGTAAATTTTGTACGTTTATTTATTGTTGAACAGAGTTCTATAATACTACTAATATCCGGTTGTATTTTGAGAGTACCTTTATTATATTTTTTTTTTTAATGAAACGGTAATCATAAAATGTCAAACATGTAAATCTAAAATTTTTGGAAACTGTCAAATTTAACGCTTCATAAATTCCTTTAACGTGAAAACCAGGTCACGTAAAAAATGCTTTTAATAGTTAGTTTCTCGGTACACTTTTTTACTTGAAAGTTAAGTTATTTTAATGTTTTATTTTATAAAATTCATTATTCAGTCGCTAATTCAATTATTCAAAAAGCTAAAAACAAAATAACTGTTCGAGCCGGAGAGTCAGGATGAATTAAGAGGTGAAACGAAACGGTCGTGATGGCGAACGAGCGGCGGATGTGTTCAATAAAAGAATAAATAATTTAATGAAAATGAGATTTAATATTTTGGAAAGGAGAAAACAATAACAAAAAAAATGACAAAACCGAAATTGATTTGTATTATTAATTATTTGAGATCGCTGTTCAAAGCGATATCACAGATTAGAGCTCTTCACTTTTTCACTATTCCAAAACAATTTTTGTACGAGTTTTGGATACGTCTTTCTGACGGACAAATATCTTTTCTTTAAACAAACAAAACAGAAAGTTCTCACAATATCACTTAGTGTCCTTTACAACTGCACTTAGTGTGTTTTTTCGGATATGCACATATCGCCCGATGGGGAACCAATGGAGAATCAATGACACAGACAGTGTATGGACACTTCAAAGTACAATTTTTGCATTTTAATTTAAAATATACCAGACGTTTGCGCTGCGGGATGTTAACATTTTTTGTCTACATACATAAATAATTCATTAAAAAGATATGTATAAAAGTGTAATAACTTTTCTGCGATACTTGGTGAGAAGGCGGATGCTTGACTTTTAAATATTTGCCGTCTGATATTGTGCAAAATTTGACAAAATATTTTTTTGGTATTGTGAAATTTCATTTTTCCATCAATATGGTGAAATGTTTGAGCTTATAGAAGATGCGCATAAATTACAATTTTTTATTTTTACAACCGGGTAATCTAAATATTAGGCAAAGTCAATGCAAACATGCCGGATTCAGTGATGCTTAAAATTTTTCTAGGTTATGGCAATTATTAAGTCATTTTGTAATTTAAAATTTCTTACCTAGTAAAATTTTTGATATCCTTTTTTCTAGTGATAAATTAACTTATTTCACAAACATTTATTGGGTATGCATAATTTTTGCAAAATATTCTACTATATGGAAACTATGTCAAAAGGGTAACTCATACGCCTCGACAAACGGCTGGATTATAAAACCAATTTATGCATAGTGACCTAAGGCTTACCAAATAGTAAGAAGAATTAAGTTAGCATATGAAACTGGGTTAATTGCTATAATCAGGTCAATAAAAAATGTGGATGTGGATACATATCAAATAAATAGCCCAGTGATTACATCCGCGTCATAGGTTCTTATTGAATTTTGCAGTAGAGATTTTATTAAGGATCATTCCACTTTTTTACATTTCATCATTAAATAACTTACCCGGCTCACCTGATTTTTAAACAGCTGGAAGAAGATTCCCTGCTTTCGACCAAAATTTTCCTCAGCGATGAGGCTCATCATTTCTTCCTTAATGGTTCAGACAATAAGAAAAATTACCTTACTTGGACTGAAGAACACAATCCAAAGAAGTTCAGGAGCTGACTCTGTAAACAGTTAGAACGGCGGTATGGTGTGCTTTATGGCAGCTACAGAAGCGTGGCTGGCGCCCGTTATCGCGTCTTGGTGTCGGGCAATTAGCAGAACGAAATTGAAGCATCGTCAATGAAATGTTCTTCGAAGAAAATGGTACAGACGCGAACCAGTGAATTAGTAGGTTTGATCCTTAGACCAAGAATGGGTTGCCTTTCGATACCATACCTCCGCCCTTCTTTCTTCAGAGCTTAGTAAAGGCCAAAAACACTATGGTGGATAGGTCTACAACGATTGGGAAATTGAAAGGCCACATTACCAGCGCATTTTTGCTACATACCAGTCAAGATGATGAAACGCGCATCCGAAAGCTGTCGTTTTTGAATAGACAATGTTGGCCAATTACAGTCAATATTTTAAAGAAATACTTCTTAAAGAACAAATAAAAGAATAACTATTTTGTATTATACTAAAGCTTACTCAATAAATTTTTAAGTTTTTATTGGTTTAAGTTTTCAAAATAGTACCCCATTAGTTACTTTAACGCGAGCAAGAAGTTAAATTTCTGTGCCGAGTAGTGGCAATAAAAAAGAAGTGGCAATAGATGTAGAAATTAGAAAACTAGTAGTAGTAATTTGTAGTGGAATTAGTAAAATTAGTATTAAAAATTAGTTAAAACGTAAATTAGTATAAATAGTAGTAGAAGTGCAATATAAGTGGGGTAAAAATTACTAAAATCGTAGTAGTTATTGGTAGTAGCATTAGTGAAAGTAGGAGTAGAAATGAGTGAAAATAGTAGTAGCAATTAGCAGTGGCATTTGCAAAATAGTAGTAGAAGTTAGTAAAAATAGCAGTGGTAATAAGTAGTAGTATTAGAAGATATAGTATTAGAGACTAGTAAAAATAGTTTCAGCAATTAGCAGTGGCATTAGTACAAATAGTAGGAGTAATTAGTAGTAGCATTAGTAAAAATAGTAGTTGAACTTAGTAACAATAGTAGTGGTAGTAGTAAGAAGTGAAAATAGTAGTAGTAGCATTAGTAAAAGTATAAGTAGAAATAGTAAAAAAAAAGTAGAAAATATTAGTAGTAATTAGTAGTAGCACCTGTAAAAATAGTGCTAGAAATCTATAAATAAAAAGTCTTAGCAATTATTAGAATTTATAAAAATAGTACTAGAAAGTAGTAAAAAATGTATGTAGTAATAGTAATCGCATTAGTAAAAATAGTAACAAAAATTAGTAGTGGCATTGTAAAAATATTAGTAGGAATAAGTAGTAGGCTTGGTAAAAATAGTAGTAGAAAGAAGCAAAAATAGTGTTGGTCATTAGTAGTAGCATTAGTGAAAATAGTAGTGCAGAGAAATATCCATATTATTAATATGTATATTTGTTTTTTCTCATATAAGCGTCATATGGTGATTTCGTTACGCGATATCGATACGACTTGCTTTATGCGATGTAAAAAATCCCACTCATGCCGCTAAAGAAGTTTTACTTAAACAGTGCCTCGGACTACTTGTAAATGTTTAAAATAGTTGAGTTAAAGTTGGACAATTTACAGGTAAATGCTTAATATAAAAAAACTAAACTATTGCTTGCATAGCTACTGGTTTTACATTCTAGGCGGAATTAAAGTTAATATATCCAAAAATATCCCGCAAGTGAATGCATAACAAAATATATCTAAATAATCGTGTATAGACAAAAGTTGTTATTGTGGCATGCTGTAGCTGAGCTGTTTCCCATGCTAATCATGTTTGCTGCTAAATTCAGCGCCTCTCCTACTTTTTATGAAGCTCAATTTTAATCGTGACAGTTGGCTGAAAATATGCAAAATACACGTAAAAATAAAATGGCAGATTTGACAACATCAACACTGCGTTGCGGTATGCGAAAATTTAATAAACATTTACGAACACTGTCTTAGAATTTGAAATTCAATTAAATTTTCATTTTTATTCTGGCTGCTGAACGAACGTACGCGCGTTGTCTACTTAAGGGCGTTTACAACGAACGCCTCCTCCCCACACTTGTCTCTCGCGTAAATATTGGCGGCTACATTTGGGCATGACAGGTGTTGTTGTAATGTTGCATATCATTAAGGTGTAGAGTAGTAAGAAAATGACGTTCCGTCTGTGTTTTCAGTGAAATGTGAGAGGCAAGAATGGAGGCAGAAGCAAAAAGTAAATGTAAATGTAGAGCAAAACTAGCAGCAGCGGTGACAAAATGAATTTTAACAAGTCTGTTGTTTTTAAGCGACACATTTTCACTCACTTTTCGTTTTTTTTTTTTGTTGAAATTTTTTCAGCTATTTGCTTTTCAGTCTGTGGTCATGAAAATTAATTCGGTAAATATTTTGTCTTTATTAACTGTTTACTGCTATGGCGTAAGTTTGTGCTTCTCTTTTTATTTTTCCACTGAGGAGTTGCAGATTTACTTAAATATTTATTCATAAAGTGGTCGGTGTAGTGCGTAGGATGCATGCGTTCGGTGTGCCACTCTTTATTGATTCAATTTATTTTTAGTATATGAAAAATGTTTGTTTATTTTTTTTTTTCAAATTTAATTTTTGCTGACAAATTTTTTACGCAAATAACAAGATAAATGATTGAATGGCCTTCATCTTTATTTTCTTTTTTGATTTAAAAATTTTATTTGTTTGCTCTTTGAATGAAATTCTTGACTTCGCAATATGGTAAGTTGTTTTAATTATAAACCATCTATTTGCATTGGAAAATAAGTTTGCGATTCAGCGTCGTAAAAAAAGTGTATTTAGCTTCACATCAACTATAGTCAAAATGGTAGATTTTACGTAAATTGTATACCCTATCGCACTAGGTCGACCGAGCTAAATAAAATTATGTTAAAATTAATTAAAATTTTATTTTAATTTTGCATATGGATATTTGTATTTTTTTGTCAGTAAAAAAATTGTGCTTTCTAAAAAAAACACAAGTTTTTGACTATTAAAGAATATTTCGCAAAATTCCTTTACCTTAGGTATAATATATATTAGAAAGCTCAAGATAGTCCCGTATTTTTGTTTCAAAAAACCAATACTTGTCGTATGCAAAAACCTGGTGAATGCACTTCATCTCATATAATAAATTTTAATGGCTATTATTTCAAGTGCAATTTGAGTGGAGTGAAGTAATTAATGCAAACCCTGTTTATAAAACCCAAATCGTTCACTTTATCTAGTTTGAGTTTTATATTAATCTTTTCCTTGCTTTTGGTCAATATATTGTACAAAAAAAGAGGCTGATTTCAATGCCCTGAAAATTTTGAACTATTATAGCTTTGGCCAAAAGCAATGCGACTGTGGAAACTAGAACTTTCTCTTTTTCATATTATGAAAGCTTTTAAACACAGTATAATATATTAACGAATTTATATAGAAATTATAAATTTCTAAAAGGGCACAACTGAAATTTAGTATTATATATAATTGTTGAAAATTTATCTCTATAAATGCCGTACTATATGCAGAGTACTTACAAAAATATTGCTTATCTTTTTAGATAGATATTAAATCCTATAAACCAAAAAAAAAATTTAAAAGAAAAATCGATTGGGCTTCTAAAGGATGTTATGTCCTGGGATCATATCTCCCAATGGTATATAAACGAAACATAAATTGGGACTTAATATCCTATTGCTAGTATTTTTTCAAAACTATCAATTTTATTTATTTTATTTATTTCATATTTACTATTTTTTATTTTATTTATGGAAATTAAAACCGTATTAGGATTACGTACAGTCTCACACAATTTAGTGACGACCCTTTCTCCAAAAGTTCCTGTTGGGGCTGGGCTGCTGTCTTTGCCAGCATAAATATTGAAGTCATACGTATATTTTGATATTTTGATGCCACGTTTAATCGGCTTCAATGGTAGAAACTGCTTTAGAGAAGTCCTGCCCTTAAACTTAGCCATTGATTCGTCAATGCTCTGACGTGAGCTATTAAACAACTGATAACTTCCTCTATGTAATAAAGTTTGGATGCCGAATCTGGTTTCTCAGGAAAATTAAAATACATTTCTGACATAAGATTTTGGTAGCGACTTCGTGGCATTGCTTTTTTTTATAATATTATTTATTCTGAGATCAGTAATCAGAAATTTCAGAAAATTTATTATAGCCCATTACAAGTGAAATTCCCCCGTTTGCACCAGTCAGTGCCGTACTATGTATTGTGTTTGTTTTCAATATGTCTAATCTCCCATTTGTGCACTGTGCAATAAATATTAAAAAGGATTCTGGGAATACATACTTAAATATTTCAAGCACAGTGGATTTTCTTGAAATTGGAGCCAACATGACCGGATCAAGCTCTTCACTAATTGAAAATCGAGGATGGAATAAATCCGACGGTTGTCCCCATACTACAAGGTTACTTGAGTTGTTATTATTCATTGTTTGCGCGTCGTTATCATATTCAATATCTGAATTGTCATCTGAATCTTCTCTGGAGTTGCTCGAAAGACCACCAGGTTCTTCATTGAAATCTGGCACATACTCCGACCCAGACGCACTGAAATCGCTTACCTCGGAATCGCTATTGTTTACCATCGCAGTCCCTTCGCCTTCCGTCCACTTTCCACTTTGGTTCTTTTGATTCGTTCTACAAATGATTAAACACAAAAAATGATTCCTCATTTTCATAACATAAATTATGCCCAATGGGATAATATATCCCATTTTTTATTGTTTGGACACTACCGATGGGATATATCATCCCACAAGCACAAAAATACAGATTTCATCATATATTTTATACCCATCGCTTCTTATTTACCTTAATGTTACTAATAATGTTGTTATGAGGATTCAAAATAACTTTTACTTATGATATAAACTTGTTTTCACCACGAAATGTATGAATTTCATAAAACCACGTGCTCTCTTGACGAAATAGGTTTCATACTTATGGCAATTAAACACAGCGCCCATATTAAACAAACCCAAATCAGCTGACTGCAGAAAGGGAACACTTTAAAGTACCAATAGGACAATTTTTTACTTAAATTAAGTGAATATTGGATTTTTGTCGATTTTTTGAATTTGCTCTGGGATCTACATATTATCCCCATGGTAGTGAAAGGGTTAAAATTAGGGGAAGTAGATGAATATTAGAAATATTGTTTGTGTAAAAAAGGTTTATCTAAAAGCGAGATAGTTAATATGTTTAATAATATAGGCGTACAATTATCTGATTTAGAGAAAGTAGGAGTATAATGGCATCCTTGTAGCAGAAATAGATATCGATCCTGAAAAATTGTTTCCTCCCGAAATATTCGGCATGGCTACATTTTAAACAAATTTGAACGCAACTCAGAAGGACGTTGCAGGCTATAAAAAATCCACCAAGGAGTAAAGTCAAGTTACGTAAACTATTTATTATATTTATGCATGTAAATTTTTTGTATAGAACTGCATTATTATTATTAGGTTTTTATTAATTATTTTCTTTTATTTTCTTAAAAATGATATTTGAATTTATTTCAAATTTTCCTACTTACATTGAAATAAAACCAATTCTTTAAGTCGTATTCGTGAATATAGTAAAAATGTTTCTAAAAAAATGCATTAATTTCAATCTAAATAAAATTAATTTTAGAGATAAAAAGAAATAGAATATTAAAAATATCTGAATTTTTTACTCCTCTCATGGAAATTGGTTAATATATTGACTAAATTTGCTGTCTATTTCAATCGCAACCTCTGAGTTAAAAACAACAAACAATTTTTTGGTTCAGTACTTCAAAATTTGCTGGGAAAAGTTAAGAGTGAAACAAATTTCTTATAACTGTATCTTTTCTGCATTCAGTGAGCAATTTTTATACTGTTTTGTTTCGAATGCTCGGCAATGCCAAAAACACTTGGAAAATCTGTAGTATTTACTTCATCTATCTAAAATTTTAATACCCGCAGAAGCTTCACGACTGCCTCATGGTTTTCGCTTCGATATTATCTTCATTACAAATTGTGTGATTGACCTCAGCAGAATTCAACTTTTTAATGACGTCGGAATAGGCTACGTTATAAAGTTAAAAAAAAAAAATGCAAAGCACGTCGTGTATACCCAATTCTTGTTTATTCTATAAACTAAAATCTGAAAAAATAACTTAAAAACAGAGCTTGTATCTCATGAACAATTTCACATCTCTTTTGACGCAATTTTTCCCGTAGCAAAGATAAAGACATATTTTTATCGTTATCGTTCCTATTGATTCTTCTATAATCAATATTTTTCAAAACGGGCTTCCATAATTCTTCAATAATGCTTGCCTTAACTTCATTCGGAGCACGCAACGTTTCTCAGGTTTATCTTTTTTGACTTTCCGATTCACGTTACCGTTCATAAATTAGGTGGTATCACAACGGACTCTTACTATGTCTAAGTGAGTTCCCTTTGGGGAACTACCACAGTAACCTAACCTAGCCTTAACTCTAGTAATGTAAAATTTTAAGTAACTCTGAAATATCTTCCTTTCCAACCAACTTGTTCTAACAGATGTTTCCTATAGTTCAATTTTGCTATGCGATTATATTTTATTGGTAAGCTTTCTTCAGAAAGTAAATACTTTTTAACCTGTAACTAATATTTTCGAACTCTTCTTCTCTTCAAAAACCTGAATTTCTGATTGACAGTGACTTTTAAAATTGCTTTCTTCTTGTTACTTATTAATGCCAGATATTGTCGAGTTTAACACCATATTTTTGCGCCAAAATTATTCTTTAACTCCTCTTTCTTCGATTTTTGCTACAATTTTGCCTTTTGTAATTCATTTTGGTAAAATACATAATACTCACCCAAAAATGATGAACTCAAAACGATTTGAGCCCTAAAAACTAGACAAATGGTAAACACACACGACCTGAGTCAACATCAGATTCGGCTAATACCCTTTTTGTTACTGAAGTTATCGTAAGAGTTTGAATTCGGAAGAAATTCATACTAAGATATGTTCACTCTTTAGATACTCAGATTGTTCACCTTTTAGAGTAATATATATATAAAAGTTTTGATTTTCACTCTGCCGGGTTTTTCGCATCATCGGCGGTTCACTCCAGTCAGACTAATAGAAATTGAGGAACCTACAGTTTTAAGCCGTCGCCGAATGGCGAATATTTTTTTGTGAGAAGTTTTTTCATGACAGATATTCACTCGGTGGTTTGCCATTGTCTGGAGAAAAAAAAAACTATAATTTATGATGTTACTTGCAACGGCCAGTATTGAACCAGGGACCCACCGAATGAATAGCGCTGCACTCCGCTTCGGCGGCCCCCAACTACACTACATAAACACTACATAACCAAAAAAAAATAAAAAAAAAAAATCATTTTGATTTTAACCGCCGACGCCTAGTTTCCAAAATACTCTCTAATTCTTCGTACCGAATTTGGTCGATATAACTACGTGATATAATAATACATACATTTTTTAATGACCATTATATCAAGGTTAAACGTGGATTTTTCAACGAATTTTATAATTACATTTTGGTAATTGTGTTAATAAGTGCAAATTTAAAGTATGTAAACAATTTAATATAGTTTGATACAGTAGTTTCATAGATATACCTATTACCTTTAAATTGGAGTGTACCACGTCTTTTTCACGCAAATTGTCTTTTATAGTTACTGAAATATTGATTTGTTTTGATTTGCAATTTTCGAAACTGTGCTACGGAAGTATTTACCTAATTTCTGTAAATTGGGCGGTGCCATGTCAATTTCAAAAAAGTTCGTTTAATTTTTTTTTTTCCAAGCACATACTGCGTGTCAAATTTTTGTAAATTATCTTCAATCGTTACTGAAAGATCACTTTTTTTATTTTTGTATAGTTATGTAAGAGGTATACGTGGATTTTGGTCCTTTTGCTATATTTTTTTGAAATCATACCCCGTTAAAAAAAAGAAGATATTTTATTTATCTTTTCAATATTTTGTGTTAGGAAATTTAGTTCAGAATTTTTTTTATTGTTTGGAATATTCCCCCTTTGACCCTCTGTAGCATCAGTTGTCCAATTGTCCCTGATCGGCATTTGATATGTATATGATAGATGGACTCGGCCTTCATCGATTTGTTATGACTTTTGAAAGTTTTGGAAAATATAATTACTTGTCAGATTTGAACTCAATTTTAAAATTTTGGCGTTTCGCATATTTCAGTTCGAAATACGATCCCAGACATAAAATCCAAGCTGATCGGCTAAAACATAGTTGTAAAAAGTTAGCGTTTTTGGGGTTTAAGAAATTAATTTTATTATATAAGTTGATAGTTTTTGTTTTTTATTTCCAAGTACATATATACATTTTAAATAAATTTTTTGTTTGCATATGTATTTTGAAAAAAGAGTTCGTTAGAAAAAAAGTGGGGGCGCCTATTTTCGAATTTTATCTATTTTTAACACCCACTGATTTCGTAGCAAACTAAGCTCTGTCGCTGTTAAAGAATAACATTTTGAACTCGGAACAATTCGACCGATAGCATGAACACGCTACACACTGGGCTATGGCGAGTAATAAAAATAATAACAATATAATAATAGCTTGAAGTTGAACTGAACTTCTCCTACAATTTGCGCTGTGCGCCTTGATGCCGTAACCCAAATTGAGAGACCTACAGTTTTACGCCGACTGCGAACGACGAATAATTTTTGTGAGGCGCGGCCGCTTTTAGAAAATACTTTTCTATCGGGATCGACCGAATGAAGTGCGCCCACTTTAGATGAACTTATATAACATCCAAACATGATTTTCTATATACTTTCACATTAAAAAAAATTAATAAATTTACTCCATTTATACAAACTTAATATAAATATCACTTACACTTAATTGCTTTCTCTTTTCATTTCAGGTCAGTGATTTCTTAAATTGTTATGCATTTACTGATTGCCTTGCTTCAACCTGTGAGTATTAGCATTAGCAGTAAATTTGCAAACAAATCTAGGAACGCATTAACATTTCAATAAAATTCTCCTAACCAAATAAACACACACTCGAAAATACATATATATCGCAAACAGCAAAATCACGATAATCGTATGGGCAGGCAATAATTTCAGACATTTATTTCTTTTTTGGTTCATTGATATTCTTGAGATATCGCAAATACTTATCTCAATACATATGTAGATATGCTCATGATTTCGGCAGATATTGTACAGATATTGTACGCTTCGAAAGCACATGAATAAACATTCGATTATCGGAGAGTATAGGGTGTGGGTCAAATATATGAAGTGATAATGCGGTAAAAAAAAAAAAAAAAAAAACAAAACAAAACAAGCGATTACTTGGGTTGTGCAATTAAATCACGGCCGGCAAATGGTCGTTAATTGTGTAAACGTAAGAGGGGGTGGAGAAATTGTGCAATACAAATAAATAAGTAAATGTTTGCAAAAGCAACTTTTTCCTGTGCGTGCACTAAAATCGCGCCCATGTATTGCTTACACTATGCACGAAATTCACTATTTTTTTTAACAGCCGGCGAATCTAGCAAGTGTAGTTAATTTCAGTATGCTGAATTTAGCGGTGTTAATAATTTTTTTTAGGTTAGGACATTTCAAGCTAGTTTTCCTCATATGTAAATTTCTTTTTCGATGTTTGGTAGCAATTTTTGGGTATTAAATTATCTCTACTGCGCGAAACGATCTTATAAAACCAACCTTAGAAAATTATCGTAACCTTAGCAAATATTTCAAAAACTAAGGATCAATAAAAAATTAGCACACTCTAACTCATCTGTATTGCAATATATCATTAATTTTTAATAATAAAATAATAGAAAAATAAAGCTTTTGGCAGCGAACGAAAATATTAAATATGTTTTTTCCTCCCGGAAAAGAATCTTGGATTCTTTAAATTTTTACACCATTTTGGGGAACGTGCAATAATAACTGAAATGTTAGGACTTTTATTTTTATAGTTCAGTAATAAAAATTAAATTTGGTGGAATATTTTTTAAGTCTGAAATCAAAAACCCTTCCTATTAATAAACAAACAGTAAACAAATTAAATAAATTAGGTAGGAAATGAAAAAAGACCGAAATAGCTAAACGAGGAATGTCTCCTATGGAAAAGTATTATAATTTAAGAGGTTATGTGACTATTATGTAACAAAACTTAGGTACGTGCGAGCAAAAGTAAATTTTATTCATGCGTTCTTTGAAAGGAAATGTCCAACGTCATTAGAAAAAAAAATATATTACGAATCAAACAGGGTATTTGAGCCACTTGAAATTTACTTTTTACTTAAAATGAGCTACAAGCTACTCTATACCCAAGAAGGTTCTAGAAATTCAAATTAAAAAGTCAGAACATTGTATGAACATTTTTTAAATTCTATGTTTTTTGTGAACTTCGTAAAGAGTTTTAAACTTTTACTTATACATAAGTACATAATTAGTTAAACTTTTACAAAAAATTATTAAAAATATATTAATAAGCATATTGAATTTTATTGCTTATGATATGCTCTCACCCAATATTTTTTCCATGATAATAAAATACATTTTTAGTGGAATTACTTTTCAAAAGAGGACATTTCTTATGTAGATATTTCAATGCTCAATTGATACTAAATTTGTTAAAGTTGGGAAAGCGGTTTATTTGAAACAGCTCTTTTTCCCACATTCAATTTCTTTGCCGCTTGTGCTGAGCTTGGATTCGACCAGCAGAATGATTAGCAGTAGAAGCAACAGGATCGGGAACAATATTTTTATGGAATTCAGGCAACTTCAATAACTCACCGCCAATTTATTTGAGCCATTTAATTTTTGCGAATGCATTCGCCGATACAAAATTGTAGAAAAGTCTCTTCATTGGGTTTCGAGTTTTAGTTTGAATATGTCAAGAACATTCATTAAGTTCACTCATTTCATATTGTTGATGTATTTACCTAGAATTCGCTCACAGTTAACACCAATATTCTGTTAATCTACTTACATGCGGTTTGAAGTAGTTTGGCAGGGCGTATGAGTAACCTGCGACATGGAATAAAAAATCGTACGTTTTAAACTAAATGGACCACTATGTTTGTCAATATGATTTCCATTGAATATATTTTACTAAAATAACTTTAATACTGAAAAGAAATTACAGTGAAAAATTGTACTAGATAAGTTAATAAAAATTTAAAAAAATTCTTTGACACGACCAATCATAGAACAATGATTAGCAAAAATTTTACTGAAACCCTGTGTTCGACAAAAAATTTAAATACAAAGAATAACTCCCTTAAATGTCCTAATATAAAAAAAAATGTGTAGCATCGCTATGGCCTCCTTCGTTGCTCAGTTTTTCGATTAGCACAGTGTTATCGTAACAAATTTTGCGGGGTTTGCAAAAGGCGCCTGTCTGAGCTTGTACACAAATTTACGATTTACTACATATGCACTGTATGCGCGTTAAGCCAAAATAAAATGTTACGAAATATTTACAACTTGCCGTTTAATTTATTTATGATACCCTAATGGCAAGCACACACAAACCATTGTTTTTCCTTGTTAACTACATAAACGAGTACAAGATAAATATGAGTCAAGTATTTAGGGATTGAAAAAAAAACAAAATTAACGCCCCCCAATTTAGCCTTGAATTTTCTTCAATCTTATGCACAAGTCAAGTGGGTGTGTAACGGGTCTGTCGAAATGAGGTTTCATTTTATATTTGATGCCAGTTTTGAATTCACAATACATGATTTGGTGGTAACAGGAGTACGATTGGACTCAAAAATGTTTGCATAATTCAGCAGAAAAAAATTTAAAAAAAACGCGGGTACCTAGGGGCACGCGCCAGATGTAAAACTTCTTTGTAGTTGTGGAATTTAAATGAAGCAGTCGTAGGAATTAGCAGTCGCATAAGTAAAAATAGTGGTAGAAATTAATAGTAACATTGGAAAAGATAGCGACAGAAATGAATAAAAGTAGTGACAAAAATCAAGGTAAAGGGATTCTGATGCGACTTTCGTTAGCGATGTAAAAAATTACTGTCACTTGAGAAGTTTTACTTCAAAAATTAGTTTTTGTTTATCCTTAATTCTCTATTTTTTATCTTCGCTACATAAATGCCATTGATTTTATTTATTTATTTATTTATTTATTTAAGTCTATGAACAATAAATTCTTACAGACTACTAACAAACTTACATGAGATTATTTATTTATTATTTATTTATTTAATCTAGAAATATTAACATTTGATACAGACTATATACTTAGCACAGATTATGGTATTATTTAAACCTAATTCAACAGTTTATTTAAAAGTAAATTAAAATGAAATTTAGTCGAAGAAAAATCAATAGCCGAAGTGTTTGAAAGCAAATTAAATTCGTTTAAAGCTCTGCGGATAGGAGCATTATTAGCATAGTTGTTTCTGACTGTTTCCAGAGAAAATATGTCATGATTCCTTAGGCTTCTTGGTGGGATATTAAATGTGATACGTTCGAGTAAGAACGGAGAGTCAATCGCACCCCGTATAATATCAAACACGAAAGTAAGAGAAAGAAATTTCCTCCGATTATGCAGCGATTTAAGGTTTATGAGCATACACCTAGCAGTGTATGATGGAAGTGGTTCAGCAAATTGAAGCGAGCGAAGAGCATACCGTATGAAAGATTTTTGGATTCTTTCAATCCTGTTTATATGGCATTCATAATACGGTCGCCATATGAAAACAGCGTATTCGAGCTTAGAACGAACAAAAGAAGTAAATAGTAACTTTAAGGTATATGGATCTGTGAAATCGGATCTGAAACGGCGGATAAATGCGAGCATTGAATATGACTTTGCAATAGCATAGTTTAAGTGGCTGAGAAAAAGAAATCTGGAATCAAAAATTACTCCCAAGTCAGAGACTTCACCCTTGGTGGAAAGTTGCGAGTCACCAATGAGATAAGAGGTCGGCGTAATTGTACGAAATTTAGAGTACGATATATGAAAACACTTATTTATGTTTAATTTTAATCTATTATTGGAACACCAAGCAACAACAGCATTAAGATCAGCCTGTAGATTGATAGAGTCTGAAGAACATGTAATCGTAGAGTAGATCTTCAGGTCATCTGCATACAATAAAAATTTTGAAAAGTTAAAGCAACTAGAAATATCATTGATGAAAATCACAAAGAGTAAGGGACCGAGTACACTCCCTTGGGGAACACCAGATGACGCAACAAAGGGATAGGAGGACACATTATCAACTACAACTACACAGTGTCGTGAAGAAAGGTATGATTTTATCCAAGCCAAGAAAACATAATGGAAGCCTAAACTAGACAATTTTGATACCAACATTGAGTGGCTAACTTTGTCGAACGCCTTGGAAAAATCCGTATACACAGTATCCACTTGTAGACGTTTATTAAAGGCAGCTATACAGAACTCAGAAAAAACAGCAAGGTTAGTCAAAGTGGACCTACCAGGCATAAAGCCGTGCTGGTTAACAGAAATGAAAGGGCTTATTGCGAAGAAAAATGTGTTATTTTAATGCATTTCTTAAGGCTATAGATATAGAGCCACTTCTCAAAACAGTCCAATTTGTTATGCCTATCAAGTTCGTATTAATTAGCTCGCCGCTGAAAGCCTTTATCCTAAAAGTTCTTTCAATTTTTGGAAGTAGCCAGAAATCTCAAGGTGCTAGATTTTTGAAAACTTTTGGTAATCAGTCTACAGTATGCCATTTTTCAGTTATCGTTTGCCATTTTTCAAGGGGAACAGGAGCTACGATTTTTGATTTGTGAAGTAAATTGGGATCATCACTTTCGTTGCTGGTTTATGCTACTTATGCTTTACAGGTAGGTTTGCTCTTGCTCGCTTCCACGCCATGGTCTGCTGTTTGGTTTTCGGATCGTACTTATAGAGCTAAGATTCGTCATCAGTAACGATTATAATAAAGGTGCACCACCGAATATTTTCGAATTTATTTAACAAAAGCTTAGGATATATGCATTCGAGCCTCTTTTTGGGTCTCATTTAAAATTTATCGAACTCATTAATCAGATTTCTTCGTGTATTGCTGATGATAACTTAATATTCACGATACATCTAAAGCATTCAAGCCCAATTCTATATCAATTATGTCTTGCGTGAATCTTCGTCGATTTTTTTGGACTTCATCAAGGCCACACTGACGTCATCAATGGAAGATTTTGACCCGTCTTCTATAGAAAAATGTCTTAAGATGCAAAAAAAAACCCAATCTTTAGCTATTTGGCGTTTCCTCATATTCATTTACACGGAAGGTTTTGAAATTTGGAAAGGGATTTCGGAAAACATTACAAAGGTTTTGGTAGTTTTCGTTTTTGCTGGAAAAATGTAAAAGATAACGAAAAATCGTTCCAATATGCGTTAATTTAAAAGTCAGTAAGTGAAGCTTTGTTGATTCCTTCATATAGCTCGGCAAAAAAACTAAATGGTTTTTAAGTTTTTTTGGCGCTTCGAAAATCCAAGGAATGAAGTCAAGCAACCACTTCATCAACAACAATTATATATTCACACTAAGTATTCGCACAGACTTCTTTATAGCATAAAAATCAAAATTTATAGTAAAAACTTGGCAAAACCCATTCACTTCCGGTATTGCCGAAGATTTTCGTAATACAAAAAGTTAACTAGCTGTCTACGTTTATTTACGTAAGCGAAAAATAATTAAAAATATATGCTACATATGCGCTTTAAGAATTTTAGATAGTTGTAATTTAAGTAAAGGTGTGACACGAAAAAAAGCTATGAGAATAAACTGTATGTGAAATTTATTATTTCTTGGGGTTTTAATAGCTTTTAATATATATTTTGTATACCTAAAATCAACCAACCAGAAGGGTCCAAATATTTATAGTTACGTGATTAGCATGAAAAAATATATATCTTAAAACATATTGCACTTATTTTTGATCTTTTTTTATTTAAAGTTTTGAATGAGTATTCGTATTTAAATCTAAATTTATATATTAAAGCTTGTGTGTACTTTAATATATAATTTTTTCACAACCAATTGCAATTAAATATTAGACCCTGACAAATTTTGCACGGATAATTTTCTTTTGAATAGAGTTGTTCATGTTTATTTTTTTTAATGTAGCAGCGTACGCTTGATAACAAAGTTTGGGAAAACACTGTCGAATTTATGGCGCCTTTTACCTATTTTAATGGTTGAACATTTTTCTAAAAGCTTAGCATACTTATTTCCCTACATTTCGCATATCTAAAAAGTTATCTTTGAAAACCTATGTAGAATATGTTACAAGAGCACGTAGTTATATTAATAAAAGTATAGAAAATCGAAATAACAAATTTTTTACGGTTTTTATAGTGAAGTATTTAATAAAAATTACTAAACTTTCAATTCCTGGTGTATCAAAAGAAGCAGTGAGCTACCTATCCTAATTAAATTTTACTATCAAGTGAATATTATTAGGCCATCTTGATATGACTTGCCCGGGTATGAATTCTGGCCGGGGCAAGTAACATCAAAAATGATAGATCACATTTTTTTCTGATTGCGGTTGGCAGGTAATGGTAAACCTGCGAATATATTTTCGTTCGGAGTCCTCAATTTGCGTTACAATATCAAAACGCACACTACAATTCTAAAAGAAGTTTGGCCAAACAACAGGTCATGATTTAAGTGCCAAATTAGTATTGTTATTATATTTGATGGCTTAGTAACAACATATTGAATTTAAGCTTTCTTATAATAATACTCATATATTTATCGGATTATTAACTTTTACTTCATATGGGAGGAGCGCGTGGTACTTTTCCGATTTTGAAATTGTTTTAGTATATTTGTTGACTAAAAAATCTCCTTTAATCCAGTATTCGAGATAATATTAAGCATTGCCCCAAAATCTCTTGAATGTTCTGTAAGAATTCCTATAATAGTTCTTATGTTATTCCTTGATAAACCCTTGCACTATCTGCAGGGTTTTAGTTGTTAGAGACCTAAATGCGCTTTGGAGTGTTCCAGATTTGATAGATTTTCCCAAGATAGCTCCGTGCGAGCTTCCTCTTTTTCTTTGGCCACCTGTTTTGCTAATTTGGCCCCTAATTTCGTTCCTTTCAATACCACTATGACCTGGAACCCCGAAAACCCACACATGATTGATCAGACCAAGTGTATTTAGTTCTTTAAGGCACTTCATTACCAGTTCAGAAGTTACCTTGCGAGATTTGGGTGTCTTAACAGCTGCTTGGGTGTCGGTTGTTATGTCAATATTCCTGTTCCGGTAGTTGCGGGTTTTATTGAAAAAGTCGCATCTTGCTATAACATAGATTGCTGCCTGACTTCTTCTGAGTATATTAAGTTAATGAACAATCCGTGCACCAGGTTATCATACTCTGGGTTATTTTATATGCTTCAGATATACCCAACCAATATTTTTTTTTTTTGAATCTCTTTGTGAACCCCAACTCCGGCATTGTAGTTTCGGGGTTTTGCATCGCCAGATTTTCAATCTTCCCGCGATTCACACACCGTTCTGCCCCGTTTTTCGTTCAAGTCATCCTCCAGATATCCCCCTTCTCTTGCGTTTCGATGTAAATGTTAAGGAGCTGTTGCAACAACAGAACATCCATGGATGTTGTCGGTAAAGTTCTCATGGCTCCTATTATGCAGACTTAGGCCAGTCTTTCTAGCTTGATGGGCGCTGCCCCAGCTCTTTCCTGTCAAGCAGTTTTTAGTCTAGCATCAAGCTGAAAATTTAAGTCTCTTTTTGGTATCCAACGCTAGTTCCACAAATTCGAATAGGCTTAAGACCTTCAAGTTTATATTTCCTTGATCGGCCAAGGTAGGAAATTATTTTTCATTATTGTCCTCAAAGTTTGTACAGCGCATTAAAGTGAAATATAAACACTTATTAAAAAATTTAATTTTGAAATGCCACCGCTTGTTGGAAGGCACTTTATGTGTGCACAGCAGAATCAGACGCAGTCTTGCCTGCGCAAATGCTCTTATAAAGTATATGTCGATGTATTTGTATGTGTATGTGTCAATATGTGGGTTGGTGAAATCAACACCGCCAACATACTACATACATATAAAATTTCTTTGCTGTGGCCAGCGCGCAAGTGGCAAGTGGTAAGTGGTAAGTGGTAAGTGGCAAGTGGTGGCGAGTGCTGCCAGCTGTATTTTATGTATTTAACCACACATAAATTCGTATATGTCACTGTATGTGTGTGTGTGTGTGTGTGTGTGTATGAGTTGCGTGCTGTGGCAAGTGAACGGCGCATTAACATTTACGTCGCACCGCTTCCTAGCTGATTATTTGTAAATACTTTTGTTTTTTTTTTGCTTTCGTGTAAATATATTTTTGCTTCACATTTCGTACTTCCTATAGTTTGTTTTCTTCTGCTAAAGCCAAAGGATGTATGTATATTAGGGTGTCTCGCTAACGAAAAAAGTGCCGGATTTATCACCGGAATTAAAAAAAAAAATCTTTTGTAAGACTTTCGCCGAAATATTGCCGGAAAAACATTGAGATTTATGTGAGCGGAACCGATAAATTTAGATTAAAATTAAGATTTTTTTAAAAATATTTTTTTTTTAAATAAACAATAATAATTTTTAAAAGCTCAAAGCCATTTATTTATGAGGAAATTAAAAAAACAACACTAGTATAAGTTATGCCTTTTGCTTTTTCGTCCTCCTATTTTGCGAACATAATTTAAATATAAAAAAAAAACACCTGAGATGACAAAACAATCTAAGTTTTTAAGCCACACAAAAATAGTTGAAAAATTATGGAATGAATAGATTTTTCTGCAAAGTAGCATAAAATATGAGAAAAGCCCTACCTTGAATGTCTTAATCGGTCTACCTGTCTTGCAAAAATGTTAAAATCTGGACCAAAAACGTCTTCACTATAATCGCATGGCAACATTTTAAAAGTAGTTGGAAGCATATCTTTGAAGCCATAACGGTTATAATTTTTGTAAAATAATCATTATTATGTGATTTTTATTTTTTCGATAAATTCTATTTATACGATAAAAATTAATCGTTATTCTTGAAATTGAATTTTTCCAATCAGAATTTATCAAAATATTGTGATTTCTATTTTTACGATAAAAAAAACGTTATTTTGGATTCAAAGCTAAGCGATTTTGACAAAGGCAAAAAACAAATTGTCGGCGATAATAATTGCACGAACAACAATAATTCCATCTATGTTTTTTGGTCGAAAAAAAATCATTAAATATCGACCAAATGTGATGGAAAAAATTTAAATCCAAGAATAACGATAATTCTTGGTCGAAAAATAAAAGTTTTAAAATAACGATCAAAGTTTAGTAAACAAAAATAAAGTTGAGAAAAATGGATCAAATTTGATTGAAAGAAATTCAAGAACAACAATTATTTCTGATCGAAAATATAAAAATCACGACAGAACAATTTTGCAATGATGCAATAAGTAAAAATGGGTTGAAAAAAATAAGATAACTCCGACTTTAGGCGTAAATTCAAATCGAGCACTTACATGAGCTCAGGATTTCTGCGAAAAATTTTGTTAAAATTTTTCAAATATAATAAGATATACAACTTCGTTCACCAAGAAATATGCAATGAATAAAAACGAATTGACAAAAATTTTATAAAAAATTTCAAAATAAAATAAAAATGGATTGAAAATTATAAATTCTAAAAATCTCAATATTTGGGGGTATATTACAGATAGCAGCGATACAATAAACAAAAGTAGGTTGAAAAAAAAACGTTACAAAAAACTTCCAAAAAACTTCTTTTTTTATACAAAAAACTCCAATTTTAGGGGTATATTCAATAGAGAAATGAATTGAAAAAAAAAACCTTAAAATATAACTTTTAGAGTCATATTCTAATCGGAAACGTGCAATAAATATAAATAGAGTTTTTGAATAAAAAAAAGGTTTAAATATAGATAGAAAAGGGAAAATGGATTGAAATATAGAATATGGATGGAAAATGGAGTTTTTGAACAAAAAAGTAGATTGAAAAACTCCATTTTCCATTTTCTATCCATATTCTATGTTTACATCGGACAGATGCAATGAATAAAAATGGGTTGAAGAAAACTTTATAAAAACTAAATTTTTAGGGGTTCAGCAAATCGGTAAAATGCAATACATAAATTGTCCTTTTTTATATTAAAAAAAATTTTGTTTTATTTAAAATGAGCTCCATTTGTTTTTTCAAAAAACTACATTTTTTTTATTCAAAAAACTCCATTGTTTTACTCAAAAAAAAAAAACTCCCTGTTTAGGAGTATGCTAAAATCTGTCCAGCTCAAGTAAATTTCAAACCATTTTGGTAGAAATATTAAAATATTATAAGCTTTATAACTCCGTTGGAAATGTAGTACCAATTTTTTATATTTGTTTTTTTTTTTGTTGTGCATGAGTATTAATACACCCTAATGCACATTTATTCGCATGCGCTCATTTTGTTACTTTAATTTATAATTTTTTCGAACACTTCATGTTGTTGCTGCTTTTTATTACTTGTTTTACTGCACTGCCTCGAATTTTATTTATGTTTACCATGGGCGTTATTTCTTGGGTTTGAGTCTTTTTATTGTTATTGAACATCGATATAATTGGCGTGCACACAAGCAAATATCGAAACGCAAAACACATTTGCGCTTATAAGCAAATATTACAAGTGTATATGTTTTTTGTCGTACTTTAAATGCGTACATCCGTTCATCGGTATTTATTTATGTAAGTATGTAAGTGTGTAAGTTTGTATATAAATAATTTATATTTCCATTTATTTTATTTTTTTTTCAATTCCACAAATATTTACGTTAGTCTTTAGCCACTCAAGCGGCACAAACTCAAAACTGATTTCAATGTGTCAATAGGACTTTTTTTTTGGTAGAGCTAACTTTTTTTATGAAATTTTTCTGCGTTTTTCATTTAAAACTCGGTTAGCAAAATTAAGCGAAAGAGAAAAGATGCATGGCTAGATCAATCGATATAGAGATTGAAAATTATTGAAAATTCCTTTTCATTGTTTAAATTGCGCGCAAAGTATGTAGCTGTTGCGGCGCAAATTCGAAGCTGAGGTAAATTATGTGCAGTCAAGCAATAACTGGAATTGAGATAGAATTAAAAGTATTTTAAAGAAAAAGTGATGTTTTGGAATATTCGTTTACGTTGAAACCAAGAATTTTTCTTCGGTGAGTTGCTCATATCGATTACCGAAATATTAATTAAATTTTCAATTCAAACTTTTACTTCTTGTTATTTAATATTTTTTTATTTCGACAGAAATAGCACCATCTTACAAATACATATTTTTTTTATACCACAGAAGCCACTTTAAAACTTTGGTGGGTTAGAAGCACACATTTCGACTTCAAGTTTGCTTCATAGACTTAAGTTTCATTTGTGTAAGTACTTAAAGTAAATCGGAATTTTAATGCTTTTACCCGCTAGAAGTTCCCTTATACTGAAAAAATTACACCCCTATTTTTTTTAAACAAAAAAATATTTAGAGGTTACCCAAAGCGCTCAGAATTTTCCCAAAGTGTGTAAAGAAGAAAAAAAGAAAGAGAAAAAAAGAAAAATTACTTTAGAAACTAAAAATTTTAGAGGCTGCCTATGAATCACTACCCACAATAATTAGGTAGGTATATTTTGTGTGTCGACGGATGCGGCTAAAAAAAGGAATGGGTGAATGCGTTCGATATCCCTCTTACCGCATCATCAAAAATGATTTCTTGTTGGCCTGTTTTTAATTATTATTAAACTAGCTACAACCGGCGTGTGTATCTCCGCTGAAGGAAAAAAAAATTAACAAAAGAAAATGATTCTAAACTACTTTTATGAAAAATGACATCCCGCATTTAATATTATGAAAAATATATCCTGTGTTATGCCTTAGATTCCATTCTAGTCACCCATGAAAGTCCCCGTGAAAATTCATTCAGTAACTTGAAGTTTAATGAATTTGAACTGACAAACGTTTGCCAATACAAAAAATCTAAAAAAAACTGTCCAAACACGTTCCCTGTATTACCTTGAGTCATTATTTTAAAGAAATTTTCAATGTTCAGACAATGTTCTAAAGTTTTATTATAGGGGACCCGTTTTATTGAACCCAATTTGCAAAAGAGCCCTTCAACTCGGGTAAAACTTCCTTTAGTTGCAAAACCCACCCTGTTGTGATCTTTCATGAAAGATGCATTTGGTTTAGTGCAATTTAAGAACGAAAAATAGATGTGCAAACGAATTTTAAAATGACGTAGTTATATATTTAAAAATACTATGCAAATAAAAACAAATTAGGTGTTAAACTGAAATTTCCGATGTATTTTCTTCGCGTTCATTCACAATAGTGCAGTTTTTTCACTTCCCAACACTACATCTCCGGTTGTATGTCATTTTACCGAGCTGGCCCAACTCGCATATTTTTTCGAGTTAGTGTTGTTGTTTTACATGCAATTCGTTATCCTACCTAGTGTTCTTTTGCAACTAGGTTACAAAAAACGGACCGAGTATAGAAGAAGATGAGCATAATTAAAAAAAAATATATCTACCAAAGCATTGCATTCTGCATTCCCCATTAAGTAATTTTTTTTGTTTTTGGAATGACACTGTAGCAATTCGTATTCATATTCAGTTAAGACGAAGTACATTTGGTATTCTCACCATTCTTCTTCTCTCAATACCAGCTTCTGTCAAGGTATTGTTATCTAAAGATACGACTTGACCTAGCAAGTAAAGCAGTTGTGTTTTAAATTGCAAAGCCAGCTCGTTTAGTTCAACGACGTTCCGTATGTGAATAAAATAGGGTTAATGCCGAAAACAAAATTACGACGGGATAGCGGGTAATACCCTGTCAAAATTAGAACACAACTGAATTGCATGAATTTACACATAATTGCGGCTGGGACGGATTTTCTCACGTCGGCTATTTTTACAGCGGTAAAATATTTAGATTTATTTCTATTTTCCCTGCCGGGTCGGAGACTAGAAAACCAGATGAACTAATGTAAATTTATTTGTTTGATAAACGAAATGAAAACAAAACTAGCATTAATATATTATATTTGCAAAGTAAAAGCAAATAAAATTTTAATTTTATTAACACCACAAAATGTCAGCTTAAAACCGTCTCATCGCAATTATGTTTACCTGCCCGAATTTTCCGACCGGAATAGATCAGCTGTTTACTGCCAAACCACCCGTTACCCGCTTTCCGTTGTAATTCTCTTTCGGGCATAATGCAAACAAATATATGGAATGTTTACGTTTTGATTCCCAAATAAACGTACCTCAGATATTGATTTAACTTTGTTTTATACACTTTGAATTTGAATGCAGAAAATGACATTTGCTATTTCGAAGCTTTTGAAAATTTAACAAAATGTTAAAAATTATCTCAATTATCTGAATTATCAACGCAGTCCTATTAAAATTTTCACTTTTGTAAAACGAACAAAACTTTAAATACTAAAATGTTCAACTCCAATCTGTCGGCAACTCAGCTAACTTTTAATGCACTTAAAACTAACTATTTCGGAATTATTCTTGGTTGGGGCTTGGATTCTTTCCAATAAAACCAGCTGACTATTTCAATCTGTCATCCGATAGGTGGATTGTTTTATAAGATCCAACATGTGGGATTTTACAACACATGGTGTGTACTTTAAATGGCGAGAAAATAATTTTTTGCAAAAATTTTATGAAATCGTTTAAAATTAATATTTTTCAATCGGCAAACTATGCTTCTTTTACGAAGTACCTACTTCAAAAAATAATACCTAATTAATTAAAGAAGCATTTTTTGATATTAGCAAATTTTTAAATAAAAAAAGTTCAAAAACGATTTGATTTAAAACACATGGGAAACTGCGAGTGATCTGAAAATATTTTTTAATTTAAAACCAAAAGGAACATTTGTGTAATACCATAATTCTTATGTTTATAAATTTATTTTTAATATTTTTCTATAAAAGTATAGCTGATTCCAAAACATAAACAATACAAATAAAAGTTTCAAATTTTTTTAGCAGATATATAAAAATTCGACTAATTTAAAAAATTGTCATTCAAATTTTTAACTTTATAATCCGACTTTTAAAAAAAATCCAAGGTATGCAGATTTGTAGCCCATTAAATTCTATTACAAGAATGTGCAAATTTGAAATGACCAAAAATTCGAGCTGATTTTTGATTTTTTTTTTATTTTTGAAGGGATTGTTGGGCATTTTTCTCCTATAACACATCAAAAAAATTTTACTTTTGTGTTCCAGAAAATTTCCGAGAACGTCCGTCACATAAAATGTTTACCTACTTAAAACTTGCATTTTATTATAATGAAATCAAATGCTCTAAAAGACTGCATGCCCAAGTGCTTTTTAAAATGGAATTAAAAAATTTTAAAATTTGAATATGAGTTTTTTTTTTTTTTTAGTTTGACGATTTTTTATGATTTTGCTAAAAATTTTTTTATTTATATAGTTTAAGTTAGGCAATGAACTAAAAACTTTTATAAAAAATTATTAAAAATAAATTAGTATACCTAAATGAGCATTTGGCCCAGTGGGGAAGGATCCCTGAATTTTAAAAATTTGTTTGCAGTCGTTTCTGCGAAAAGTTCTTCTTTTCTAAAAAATATCGTATTTTTTAAATGCCCAACACATTGCGAGAAAGTATCCTGTTTTGGAAAATTTTAAATAATGCATTGAAAACAAAAATACAAAATAAAATGAAAATATCAAATTTTTGAAACAAAGTGTTGATTTCCTGGAGCGCGTATTGATCGATTTTGTTGAAATTTTTTTGAAAAGACTAACATTCATTCCGCAACTTTTGAGTCTAGTCAATTGATGAAATTTTTTTCCAAATTTTTAAAAATCCATATTTTTTTTTTTAATATTTCAACTGAATTAATTTTATTGTCAGTATCTTTTAATATTCCATTGCTTTTTGGACTTTCTTCTGTATACAGATCTTGTACTAAAGTTTTAAATTTTACCAAATTTTTTATATATGTATTAAAAATCAGTTTTCTTATTTCATTCTGTTTGTTTTACATGATTGATCATAGCTTTATTGGACTGAAGTTTTAGGTGAACACCGTGACTATATATAATAATTGCTTATACTAATACTTTATCTACTTCACTTCTCTTTCAGTTTTACTTTTTTATGGTCACTGTTCAAAAATATATGTATAATGAAAATGTAGCTCTCATAAGGATAATAGGAGAAAAAACAATTCAAGAGAAATGTATGTATGCAATTCAATTCCAGTTTTTATGTTTACCATTTTCCAAGACTTTACATATATACTCAAAAATACAGATGTATGTATGTATGTGCATTACATTAGTTACATAAATATATTTCCTCTCATGCACACGTACACTTCAGATCCGCCCTCACACTCTTTCGTCCACTCCACCTGCTTGCGATAATTAACTTATCGTAGCATTAGTAACGCATGAACATTTAGCATTAACATCATTAGAGATTACGCCAGAACTGGCTCCGCTTAAGCGCACAACCAACCAAACACCTGGTGAACTAAATCTGCCCAACAAAATCCGCATGACTCTTCACCGGGCGCCATCGCGTGTCCAAAGTGTTGCTTGTCTAACACAACTGCCAGACAAGAACTAAATTTTCCAGCAGAGCCACCAAAATGTTAGAGAGATAAGTTCGTAGCAATCTACTACATATAAAGTACATACATACATACATTGTTCAAACGGGTACATATCTTTTAAATTCCTCACCAACAAAGTTGTGATTTTTCAAGCGAAATATAAAATTACAATTCTTTACGGATTTGAATGCAGAAAATGACATTTGCTATTTCGAAGCTTTTGAAAGTTTAACAAAAATGTTAAAAATTATCTCAATTATCTGAAGAGACTTTAGACTGACATCAGCTTACAACGTAGTCCTATTAAAATTTTCACTTTTGTAAAACGAACAAAACTTTAAATACTAAAATGTTGACCTCCAACCTGTCGGTAACTCAGCTAACTTTTAATGCACTTAAAACTAACTATTTCGGAATTATTCCTGGTTGGGGCTTGGATTCTTTCCAATGGAACCAGCTGACTATTTCAATCCGTCATCCGATAGGTGGATTGTTTTATAAGATCCGACATGTGGGTTTTTACAACACATGGCGTGTTTTCAGTTTTGTATTGCTTTTTCAGTAAATTAATCGATTTACCTTTGACTAAGTGCATCCGGATAGAGCTGGGCTATTGCTACGTCTACTTAGCTCTCTCCAATAAATATCGGCACTCTTATTTTTTATGTATACATCCAACTTAATTCTTTACTAAAAATTGTAAGTTCTATGGTAAAACCTTCTGATTCAATGATTGTCTTGGATAACTTTAAATTCCCGCACATTTCGTGGAACATTTTTGACTATGACATTGTGCCAGTTTCATCGCGAATGGATAGCAGGGGTTTTTGGATGAGATTTCTGAGTTTTGCTTAAATCAAACAAAACATTAACACTCTTCCAAACTAGTTTAGGAGGGTTTTGTATTTATATTTTATATTTCATGTTTTATATTTTTTATATTTTATATTTTATATTTTATATTTTATATTTTATATTTTATATTTTATATTTTATATTTTATATTTTATATTTTATATTTTATATTTTATATTTTATATTTTATATTTTATATTTTATATTTTATATTTTATATTTTATATTTTATATTTTATATTTTATATTTTATATTTTATATTTTATATTTTATATTTTATATTTTATATTTTATATTTTATATTTTATATTTTATATTTTATATTTTATATTTTATATTTTATATTTTATATTTTATATTTTATATTTTATATTTTATATTTTATATTTTATATTTTATATTTTATATTTTATATTTTATATTTTATATTTTATATTTTATATTTTATATTTTATATTTTATATTTTATATTTTATATTTTATATTTTATATTTTATATTTTATATTTTATATTTTATATTTTATATTTTATATTTTATATTTTATATTTTATATTTTATATTTTATATTTTATATTTTATATTTTATATTTTATATTTTATATTTTATATTTTATATTTTATATTTTATATTTTATATTTTATATTTTATATTTTATATTTTATATTTTATATTTGATATTTTATATTTTATATTTTATATTTTATATTTTATATTTTATATTTTATATTTTATATTTTATATTTTATATTTTATATTTTATATTTTATATTTTATATTTTATATTTTATATTTTATATTTTATATTTTATATTTTATATTTTATATTTTATATTTTATATTTTATATTTTATATTTTATATTTTATATTTTATATTTTATATTTTATATTTTATATTTTATATTTTATATTTTATATTTTATATTTTATATTTTATATTTTATATTTTATATTTTATATTTTATATTTTATATTTTATGTTTTATATTTTATATTTTATATTTTATATTTTATATTTTATATTTTATATTTTATATTTTATATTTTATATTTTATATTTTATATTTTATATTTTATATTTTACATATTAGATATATTTTATATTTTATATTTTATATTTTATATTTTATATTTTATATTTTATATTTTATATTTAATATTTAATATTTTATATGATATTTTTTAAATTTAAGGTTCACACAGAGCGAGTTTCTATAAAAAAGTCCTTACCGAATTTTAAAAAGATCAGTTAAAGTTGTGGCCGAACCTTGAACTGAATTCGTGCTGCGCGAATACAGATACCTACGGTAGTAGACTAATCCGTTTTGACCATTTTGGATTAATTTTGAACCTTTGGTTTTATGTTTCTTGTTGGAGGATGTTAAAACTAAACTTTTTTAAAAATATTTTTGTGTTTTAGAATTGAACTGTTAATCAAGTTTTTGAAATCGGTCTGCCAATATTCAATCAGAAAGTGAAATTTATTTTCACTATGCTATTTTGCCAACTTGCAAATTGTGACGATCGCGTAGTTGAGTGAGCATACATTTACAATTTATGCAAGTTGAATTGGGTTGCTTGGTGATTAGAAAGAAATGCAAAAAAATGTTCAAAGGCAAAATCAAATTGGTTATATACTGATTTTTTTTTTATTTTTTCCTCTACTCCATTCACATTCACATCTAAACTTTCTAGTTTACCGCTACCATGGCTGCTGGGTGTCACGCTCGTACTAAGTCATGCAATACGCCACGAGGGGCAGAAGAGAATTCCATCAACGTCGCCTGGAAATTTCACAAAACGCACAGCCACTAACAAGTCACAACCACATGCAAAAATCATCTCACATGCGCCTGAATATATGCTATGTTATGTATGTACGTTTGTGTAGATGTGCAGATGTGCACCCGAGCGCCAGTGAGTGACCCTGTGCAGTCATGCGTGCTCTTGCTTGTGACCGCACTTTCGTTACGGCCCTAGCCAGCTTCCGGGAAAATTGGCCTACCTCATTCATATGCAGTTAGTGGCAATCGCTGCTTCACGACTACAGTGCTGACTATGAATATTTGGCGTTTAGTTCGAGTGAAAAATTAAAAAAAAAGGAAAAAATCATTCATTGCTAGGCATTGGCATATGTAGCCGTTTTCCAATGCGTTTTCAGATACCGGCGTATGTATATATTGTAGATATATAAGTAGAGGTCGGCTATTCACACATGCATGCACACAGTGTGCGCATATGCCCAGTAAGTAAGTCCAATACTACTGAACTGAAATTACATTAGGGCAATATCTCTTTTTTCTGCTTTATATTCGTGCTTTTTAAATGATTTTATCACAATACTTATTATCACAATACTTATTATCATTATCATTATCATTACCATTATCATTATCGTTATCATTATCATTATCATTATCATTTTCATTATCATTATCATTATCATTATCATTATCATTATCATTATCATTATCATTATCATTATCATTATCATTATCATTATCATTATCATTATCATTATCATTATCATTATCATTATCATTATCATTATCATTATCATTATCATTATCATTATCATTATCATTATCATTATCATTATCATTATCATTATCATTATCATTATCATTATCATTATAATTATCATTATCATTATCATTATCATTATCATTATCATTATCATTATCATTATCATTATCATTATCATTATCATTATCATTATCATTATCATTATCATTATCATTATCATTATCATTATCATTATCATTATCATTACCATTATCATTATCATTATCATTATCATTATCATTATCATTATCATTATCATTATCATTATCATTATCATTATCATTATCATTATCATTACCATTATCATTATCGTTATCATTATCATTATCATTATCATTTTCATTATCATTATCATTATCATTATCATTATCATTATCATTATCATTATCATTATCATTATCATTATCATTATCATTATCATTATCATTATCATTATCATTATCATTATCATTATCATTATCATTATCATTATCATTATCATTATCATTATCATTATCATTATCATTATCATTATCATTATCATTATCATTATCATTATCATTATCAATACCATTTCATATAAAAGTTTGCTTACTATTTTAAACTATTGAAGTCCTTTAAATTCAACACCGCCAAAATAAGTTTGTTTTTTACCAAGTGACTTCTGCTACTGGGTAATTTATGTTACCCTACATATATGGCGGTAGATACGTACTTACTTAAATTTTGAGTTACGCGGTTAGCGTGTAGGCGTCGGAAACCATTCTGTGCCACCTTTTTGCTGTTAAGCGAAATTTTCCCATATTTTTTCCGCATACCGCTATGCCACAAAACAACCGTGCGACCTAGCAGGCGTTCGCCGGTCCTGAATTTGTTGATAACGAAGGACGTTTGTTGTGTTGTTTTTTTGGTTTTTTGTTTTTTGAATAATTTGACATATTGTGTTCTGTGATTGCCCCGCTCGCCTTGCCTTAGATCAGGTTTGAGTGCTTGTGCGAATTTATTTTATTTCCTTTCCTCTTCAATTTTATTTACAACAGTTATCAAATTCGTTTGAGCTTTCGTTTCGTATGTATGGACGGATGCCCTTTGCACATTCCACACGAGCTAAACGTTTCTAGGCCAATAACAAATTAGTGAGTGAATGCTTGAAAAAGTTAACGAATGATTTTGAAATAACATTTGACAGTAGGCGTTGATCTGTTTTTTGCTTTTTGCTTTTTTCCAATCTGACTATCTACGCGATTTTGATTAAACTGTATACAATTTTTAAACGGATAAACTGACTAAAATTAAATGGATGTTTAGCTCGAGCTCAAAGGTTTTATAAATATGAACTTATATGTTTATGATATATATAAATATGCACGTACATATGTAGGCAAATAAAGTAATATTTATGATAAATGTACTATGCACATTCCTGTGAATTGGCGCAGATCATTGGAAAATTGTAACATAATTAGCCTTCACTAAGCCGTTTAAAGAGTTAAGCAAAAAAATATACTAAATGAAATTTCTTTCATTTTTTTTTTTTTTTTGCTGGACACTTTTCCCCATTTTGATTATGGAGGAACACCGTGGGCAAAACGCAAAAATTATCAAATATCAGCGAGCATTTGTAGCCACTTAAAATTTACATTTTCTAAAATTCAATGGACTACGTAGGTACATAAACAAAATATGTCTTGAATTTCCAAGTAAAAAGATTTCGCAAAGTGTGGTTTTTATTAAAAAATTAACTTATTTTTTGTAAAAAATCAACGAAAAAACTAACCATGGAAAATATTTTAAATGAAATAAAACAAAAAAATCAAAGCAAAATATTTTTGTGAGTATTTGATATATAAGTTTTTAATTTTTTAACGGTTCTAACACTTTATTCACATAAAATATCGAAACTGAGCGGAAATATACTGCAAGTTTACCAGGAAATGTCAGAAGGCTTAAATTAGGTATACGTTTTATTTTATTCAAGCGATGCTTCAAACCTTTCCTTTAAAATGAACAATATATGTGTTAAATTATTACAAATAAAGTGCGTTATTTGCGGCTTTAAAATATAAAAGAATCTTTAGTTAAATTCAACAAAATCTCATTTTTCGGATCTAGCAATTTTGCATACTACGTTTGACCCTAAAATTAATATATGTTTTCCGATCTTGTCGGTAGATTACTAACCTTATTAAGATTTCATATATTGTGTATGTAAAAATTTAAAGGCAGTTTGTTAGTTTATTTTTTTATTACGAAACCAAGTTTTTCATTTTGTTGTGACGTGCATGGATACTTTTGCTGGCCTTTTTTTTTTTGCAAACCTTAATATCAGCTTTGTTTTTTGTCCTCGTTTAAGCTTTCCTTGTAACAATCTTCGCATCGTTCACATTCTTTTTGATTATCTTTAACTTCCAGTTTAAAACGTTAAAGAGATTATGAAATGAGGCACATGTTTTATCAAATCAAGAACCCATCAGTGCGGGCTTTAAATTTTATCGATAATAATAGAAAAATGTGATCCCTATAACCAACCTGGACAACGAATTTCACTCAACTGTTTCTGGCTTTTTACTGCCTCTAGGAGCTTTCTTATATTACTATGCATATAACTTGCTTTCGTGATACTAAATTTAAAAAAAGATATTTTCCAGAATACAATTTAAGTACATTAAAAAATTTCACAATTTTTTTTTACATTTTTTAATTTGATGAAATAACTAAGATAAATTGGGAATAATATGTGTGAAAGCACTACGTTTATGCAAACATAAGTGAGCATAGTTTTAGATTAACGATGAATATAGGAACGTGTGAGTTTTTTAAGCTATGCTGTTTTTAAAGTTCATACTCTGATTGTTTGAGGTATAAAGGCTAAAGGTAGTTTAAAAGTCAGCTGTATGTTTCGAAAATGCTCCAAACTCACAATTTTGTTGTATGAAAATTTGTATTTCGCTCCATATTACCAACAGTGTTTGTTAGCTTTGCCCTTTCTTCAGACCACGCAGCTTTTATAAGAGGGTTTTGATATGTTTCTTCCATATCTTCAGAAAATCATTACCTTCATGTTTCTTTATTTCCACAAGATGTCTGAATTTGAGAAAATTTCTCGAGGTCCGTCCACATAAATTTGTATATCTCGCAATGGAGCGTTGTCTTAAATAAATAAAAATACCCCTACTATATCAGAAGAATCGTTCTTTCAATTGAGCCTGATTTTAATGTATCCGATAATTAAAAAAAAAACCAAGCATGCTCCTTAGAGCGCGAGCACGAAGTAAAACTTATGTGCCGATCCTACAAAGATATATGGGGAGTTAAATATACATAGAAGTAGTAGTAGTATTAGTAAAAATAGTAGTATAAATTAGTAAAATTAGTAGCTGTAATTAGTAGTAGCATTAGTGTAAATAGTAGTAGAAATTAGTAAAATTAGTAGCTGTAATTAGTAGCATCATTAGTAAACATTGTAATATAAATTAATATTATTAGTGGTAGTATTAGTAAAAATAGTAGTAGACATTAGAAAAATTTTAGTTATAATAAGTAGCAGCGAATAGTAGTATAAATCATCAAAACTAGTAGTAGTAATTAGTAGTAGCATTAGTAATATAAGTACTAGGAATTAGTGAAAAAGTAGTAGTAATTAGTAATCGAATTAGTAAAAATTAGTTAAACTTATGGTAGTAGTTAGCAGTAACATTAAAAAAAGGCAGTATAAATAAGTAAAATTAGTAGTTGCAATTAGTAGTAGCATTTGCAAAAACTGCAGTAGAAATTAGTAAAACTAGTAGTAGCAATTAGTATAATCAATAGTAGAAAATAGTAGCAGCATTATTAAAATTAGTAGTAGTAGCAGTAGTAGTTCTATTCAGTATGTAGATACATATGTGTGTTTTTCTCATAAAAGCGTCATATGGTGGCTTTGTGATGCGATATCAACGATCTTGGTTATGCGATGTAAAAAAATCACTACTGTGCCGCTAAAACGAAAAAATTGCCAATTGCTTCTTATATTTGCAATTTGTTTGCTACTAAGCGGGTGAAGAGATAAGGAATGGAAAACATTTTTATTGTTTTCAATCGCTTTCAGTTAATAAAGTTGTACGTGTCGCCGGCGATAACATTTTAATTAATGTCTGTTAATTACTTAATAACCAAATTACCGGGGATTCGAAAGCAAACAACGAAAAATGTAAAACAAAGCACAGCACGCAGATTTTTACCTACCTAAGTGTACTTAAATAAACACGCACGGCATTGGTAACAAGTCATGTAGGGCCGGAATTAGTCAATTTTTGTACATATATAAAAATAAATATAAAGGGTATTCCAACAAGAGGATTAATTTTTTTTTTATTTGCTAAGTTAAAAGTCAAGTGGAAATATTACCGCTAGGGGGGAAGGGAGGGGGGTTGGGTGAGCGTGGTCGAACACCAAGAGTTGTACATTTCGCGACGGTCATGCTGTGCCGAAAGGTTTCCAAAGTCCAGATGACACAAGTGATGTTACCTTAAAACTACACGCACTGTTATATTCTGGCAGCCTTTTTGAACTCGTTTTTTAAATGCCTTTTATATATCGCATTCTCATACAACGTTTTGCACGTGTTTACGTGTATTATAACCCATCGCAAACTTTTCGTGCTCACTGAATGTTGTGCCACTTACTTAACTCGGTGTGAAGCCAACCCGTCAATTTTAATTCATCCACATCCCACATGTGCTTTTAAAAACAATAAAAGGCAGCGGCTCTATTCTGCTATCGAATATGAGAAAAAAAATTCGGCCAAGCAAATAACGCCAGTGGCGTGGTGTGTACCAAACTGTGATGTCTGTCATCAACATATAAGAATTCAAATATATGTATATATAAATAAACATACACCCGAAACCTAACCTTGTGAAAGTGATAAAAAGTCTATTTAGATTTCATCAATATTTTGTTAAAAAAATATTGCCAGTGCATTTAATAGAAGCTTACAAATATTTTAAGATTATTCGTCAATCCTGAGCTCATCCTATTGTGCAACAACTTCGGGATCATTTGCTGGATGTGAAGAGATTTCTTTTGAGAATGAAAGCTTTCTCACTCTTTACTGTCAACTCGCATTAATAATGCTAGTAAAAAAAATCTTGTACATATGAAGCACTGAAATATCCTTAGCATAATCTCAGATCAGATCCCTCCCTCCTGATGATGACCACAAGTAATGTATTGAGGGACACGATTTGAGGGCATACATGTAGGATATCCGAGCTTTTAATTGGGAAAGTTGGTTAATATTCTCGCAAAAGTAAAAGCTGACATCTTCGCATCCAACAGATGCGATGGACGTGGCAGGGAATGAAGAACATCAGGTCTTACGACGTCTGCTGGGCGACCAAAAATCGCCTCTATGAACGCCTTGGGCATGTTTGTCGATTGTAGTGCCATGGAAAGGTTCGGGGTGTTTTTTGTCCCACCTCTGGTAGATTCATCAATATACAAGGCCATCTCATGATGGAAAAACGAAAAAATCAACTTGACGTGGAAGACGAAGCTTACATCGACTCGAATTAACGTTTTGTCTTGGACAAAATTCACTTTATTAGCCACAAGGAAGCCCGTCGTTGGAAAGCTGTATTTATAGGAAATACCCAGATACCTTGCAAATCAACTTGTATTCCTGCATTCTAAAAACCATGTTTAACAAAACGTTAGCTGTGGGAAATGGGAACTTAATTCTTGCTATTTACGTATCGCTGCCGAAGACGTCATTGGTTTTCAGCGGCCCCCAAGAGAATCACTATTACGAAGAGAAAGGCCGCGGCTTACAGAAAGTTTAAGATTGATAGCGACTTGATGACCTGCACAATAGGGTCAAAGCAACGCATGCTTGCTGACTGGAATTTAAGCGTCTGCAATGTCTGAATTTGGTATCACCGCAAAACGAATACGGCTATGTAAAATGACTGTACGTAATACCACAATTGGGAAGGATTTTTTCAAGCCATTTGACACCAAACAAATCTTCGAATCGGGCGACCTCCTAGGCTGTGTGAATCCAAACTGCAAAATTATACTTGTTAGTGAGTTCGATGATAAGACTTAAGACGACGACATTGACATCATCATCCTCAACAACCGCGCAGTTAGTTTGGCTTTGTCCAAACTGTTTGCAGAAAAAGTGGGGGGCTTTGTTTAGCCGTCAACCAGAATTGACCCCAACAGCGGAGACTTTTTCTTTTGCCAACAGATTCTTATTTGAGCTCAGTATGTAATTCTTATTGAGCTATATGAGTATATTTTATGGCGCAGAAGAATGGTTGCTGTCAACATCAGATAAAATGGCGATGGAAGTACTCGAGGAGAAACTTTAAACAATCACATTTTTTCAGCTTTGAGGCTTAGTGACGGCGAATATCGAAGCCAGTGGAACGACTAGCTGTGTGGGCTTTACCGCGGCATAAACATACCGTGCCTATGAAAGTTTTCTATCCTATACCCGGTGGTGGTGCTAGAGAGAGAGAGAGAGAGAGAGAGAGAGAGAGGCGCTGAAAAGATAAAGTGGAAAAGGATTTGACAACACTTGGTATTTCCAATTGGCGCCAATTAGCAGGAAGGAGAAATGACTGCCGTGAGATGTTGAATAGTATAAAACTTGTTAATTTTTTTAACCCTTCGTTGGTGTGGTGACTAAAAGTTCCTTGAGTGGTGTGGTGGGGTATGACATACCCCATGCTTATCAATTTCAAATAAATACCAAATTCCAATAATAGCAATATTTTGTGGTGATTTATTATTCTTTAACTAATTTTTAAAAAGTGTTAATTTGAAAACATAACAATTTTTCCTTCGTATTCAATATTATAGCCATAAAAAAAAGACAATATAAATTATTCCAAAAAGCGAGGTTCCAGTTTTCTGAAACATAATTTTTTTTGTATTTAAACAATTTCAAAACTGTTTTTACATTTCAAAAGTAAAAATAACATTTATTTAAAGGAAAGAAAATTCACTGTAATGCATTAATTACATAAAAAGTTATGGCGATCGAATATGATACCCCAGCCCACTTTGAAAGGCTGTCCCATGGAACAGAAATATCTGGGGTATGTAAAACGTGGCAGATCTCCTGTATTTGAATGTTAATGAAAGCTATTGGGAGCGATAACGTATTCCTTAAACAAAAACATATATATATTTAAGGAAATACATGTGCTGGGGTATGACATACCCCACCACACCTCCGAAGGGTTAATGCATTTACACCATACCTAGTCGTATTTCGATCGAAGTACTCATTGTACACAATTTCCAATTGTAAATGCGATGGGGTAAATTCAAAATGCGAAAATTCAGATGAAAATGAGAAAGCGTTAATTGAAAATAAGAATAGTCAATTTTAAATGAGAAGGCGTGAAATGGAAACGAGAAAGTGTCGATTGAAAATGAGAACGCGTCAAACGAGAAACTTATTTCAATTACATATTTTTCAAATAACAACACTGTACTATAGTGAAAATATACTTTACAAGTGGCCTAGTAAAGGTCGTAGATCTTGTCGAGTTGTTCACAAAAATGTGTTCCCAAACTCCTTCAATTCTCAACTAATTCATAAAAAAAAACCAATTTGGCATGCCGTCGTCTACAAAAAAAACATTCTTCTATTAATTTTTTTTAGATATTTGTGAAAATATTCCAATCAATCTGAAATTTTTGAAATTTTTTTTTAAATTCTAAACTTTTGTGGCTCCTGTTTCTACAATTTTGCAAGACCCCATTTGCATTTTCTGTCAATAACGTTTTATTCTGAATGAAAAGAAGAATCATTCTTAAAATTCAGTTAAGCGAGATCATGCCAAATTGGTTTTTTTATGAATTAGATGAGAATTTGAAGGTGTTTGGAAATTTTCAAACACATTTTTGGTAAATAACTTGACCTCTTTTAGGGTCACTTGTAAAGTGCTTGCATTTTTTTCGTTTTGTGGCACTGTGCAATTGTCATAAAATTTTGTATTTAAAATGCTCTTAATCTTCTCCTCCTCTAATAGTGGCCTTTACTTCATCCACGATTATTTCTAAATAGTAAAGATTTCGCATTTTAAATTGACGCTTTCTCATTAACAATTGACTATTCTCATATGAATTTGACGTTTTCGAAATATAAATTGACTAATCTTATTTGCATTTTTAAGTAATCTTATATCGCTCTATGAATTACTATTGAGTATACTTCTATTTTCAATTGACGTTTTCGCATCTTAATTTTACCCTTTCTCACTTACGATTGCAAATTGTATTTCGTTGGCAAAGGCCTCATCTCCATCAATCAAAATGGTTTTCTTGCGAAACATTCTACAGTCACAAATTCGTTCATTTTCAGTGAATTCTGCTTTTCCGCATTCCAAAAGATGCTGTAAAAAAGATGCAATCTATACAGATTACTCAAAGGCATTTGACAAATTGCCTCCCGGTTTGCTCTTGATGAAACTTAGGTCACTGGTGGATCAAGTTATATTTGTCCAATAGACTCAGCGTGGTAGTTGTTGATTGTGTCACATCTCGTCCATTAACTGCGTCCTCTGGTGTTGCGCCGGGTAACATTCTTGGACACCTCTTTTCTATGCTTTTTATTAATGATATTGACTCATGCTTTTTGTGATTGTTAATAACTCTCATGACTCTAAAAAGTTGCAACTTGATCTAGATAAGATTCATAACTGTTGTTGTTCAAATCGTTTGGCATTAAAGATAATCAATTGTTTCCATATAACGTTTGCTAAGTTAAAAAATAATTTGCTTACTTCCTATAGCGTTGCCGGCTCTGCCCTTAAACTCATTGATGACATTAAATATTTAGGCGTAATTTTTGATTCTACGTTAAATATCACTAGTCACGTTAATTATGTCATTACTCGGTATAATTCGATGTTAGCATTCTTATTGCGTAATTGTTCTGCGTTCACTAATCCTTATAATCTTAAAACATTGTATTGTGCTTTTCTTAGATCGAGGCTTGAGTATGTCGCTTTTATTTGGAGACCTTATTAAACAGGCTCCCCCAATCATTTTGAGATGGTTCAAAAAGTTTTTTTGAACTTTTCATATCCTTTGCCTTTTCTTTCAGGTCTCGATGTCTATTGATTGACTTAAAATCCCTTGGGGGCAAAAGAGGTATACTGTCATGTTTGTTTGTCGTTGGTATCATTTCTGGGACTATTGATTGTCCTACGCTTCTAAAGAAAAGTCAGTTTAATGTTTCTTCATTTCTTTTGATACTAATTTCACGGGGTCGTACTCTGTATGAATTTGTAATTTCAAAGACACAATATATAAATTTTTACGTATCAGGTATTAAGTGACTTATAATTTAATTTTTCTATACGTCTTCTCTGTAAGATTTTAATGTAATCATAGACTTAATAAATAATAAAAAAAATAAAGAAATTGTGTAGAGTGAGATTTCAAATTCTCAAATTTGGCAATGGATAGTGAAAACTCGTTTCGAAAAAAAGAAATCTAAAGAAAAAATAAGTAAATCAAAAAAATAGAGTTTTAAAAAATTTAATGTTTTAAAATAATGTATATGAATAATACTTAGAGGCAGTTTTTCCAAACAAAATTAGATTCGCTCTTAAATTTCAGCAGCATTCTCAATTTCAGCAGAAATTGCGGCTAGATTCCCATTTCTAATTTCGCCTGAGCAACTCTGTGACTGTTAGATAAAAAAGAAGGAGAGACAAAAAAAAATAAATATCACACAAATCTCAATTAACAAAAATGGTATTTCTGAATTGAAATTTGAGTGATTCACAAGTGGTCATAAATCATAAAATCATAAAATATTAGATGCCAAAAGTTATATTTTTTTGAATTGCATTGGAACAAATCAATAAAACTAAGCAATTTTGCATTTTATAAATTTTATGACTTTACGACTTATGACACATAATGCCTCCTTGTGAATCACCCAATTGTGTTGTATTAAATACAATTTTGTCAAAGTAAAATATAAAACAAAGTTTTAAGTCCCAGCGTGACCATTGGGAGCAAAGTCTAATCGCATTGAAAGAACTGTCAACGAAATCAGGAATAGAATTAAGATGGGCGTGAAAACAGTCACAATTTCAAATTGAAATGGGATACCAAAATGACGCAATTTCAAGCTCGTGGAAACGGCCTATAAGATTTATTTAAATTAAGCAAAAAGGGGGCATAACGTTGAAAGCAAACAGTTAAAAAAATTAGATAAATATTTCGCTTTTAATTTTATAAATATTTTTTTTTTTATTAGACGCAACAAAAACTCTAGATAGACTCTTCAAAAAAAAAAAAAAATAGATGTTTCTATATTTTCAAAGCTAAATAGGAAGCAAATTATAATTTTTTTTTTTTAAATTAAATGTTATAAGGGAATAGATTAAACTCATAGATCAGCCCGAATTTGAGCAACATATCACCATAATTAGCTTGCCAATTAGGCCTTTTTTAATTTATTTTATTTGTACACTAAACACCCGCTCCTTCACTCGCTCTGCTGGTGTTTGAAGTGCAAAAGTTGAAAAGCCGTTAAATCCAGGGATAATGTGACGCAGATTCAGCGGTTCAGAGTTTTTTGAGTTTTTTGTCCCTGTATCTTAGTATGTAGGTGTTGCCTCCTCTCTCTTGCGAAAAGTTAATTTTGTCACACATATTTACACACACATAAGAGTATGTAGTATACCCTTTGCGCAGCAACTTTTGTTTTTAACAGCGTTCCTCATCCGCCCATTGCTCATTGCCTTCTTGCTGTGCTTGTTTGCGTAGCTTTTGGGCATAATTAATGAGCGACTAAATCACCAGCTTAGCAAATAACAAACTCACACGCAAAGTGGAACGATATCATTGGAGGATGGTGGGAGAGTACTCACAAATTTTGAACACACACACGCACATATACATAAAGTACATAACTACACCCATTCATATATGTGCAATACTTATATACTTGAAAAGTGGGAAAGATGGTGGGTGTTGGAAAAAAGGATGACAAGTCTTAAAACCGTTTTACCACACACCTTTTCTCATCAAAATCAAATTCAACTTGGGCTTCTTTATGTGCACCCAATTTTGTGTTTTTCTTTTTTTTTGAGTCGGTTTAATGTTTTTGATCTTCAATGTTCGTGTGGTTTTGCGGTTACTCTACTGGCATGTAAAATGTTTTGTGCATATATAAAAAAAAAAATAGCAGAAGCATCGTTAGAAAGGAATGTATCCAACACTTGAAGATATCCGACTTATTGTCTTTTTTGTAATCTTTGTATGCCCTTTTAAAATGGAACCTTTCGCTAATTGATTTAAAATTTATGCAAATTTATGGATCATATTAAAAACTGAGTGGTGGCTCTAATCGAGCATGTGACTGGTGGGTGTAACTCCACATAATCTTAGAAAAAGTTGTTTCTTATAGCTGTCGTCGCTCGTCTGGCAATATTTAAGATGAATGAAAATACAGCTCAAACAAATAATATAATCTTACACTCAGAAAAAAAACGTTCCTTATTCTAAGGAAAAATTTCCTTGAATGGCTTTATAGATATGGTTGCCTTAAAATGAGTAAAAGATTTTAGTTAGTTGCTTTTTTGTTTTAAAATGGTGTGCATATGTTTTAATAAAAATGTTTAGACTTAACTATGATCATAGTGTTAACAATATGCAAATGAACTGGACGAAATCTTACATATTTTATGTTAAAAAGTCTCAATTTAGTTTTAGTTTTTTTTTTATTTGTATGCCAACCAATGACGCCGCAAGGTTTGTTTTGGTATAAAAACACTGGGAAAATTAAAAACTGGTTTAAGGAAATGGTTACTAATATTAAGTAAATTTTACTTCCTCAAATTAATGAGACAATGTTTTTAGCATGAAACTGAACTGAGGAAATAAATTTCGTGTTGAGATAATTTTTTCTATGAAAAACAAAATAGTAACTCTAAAATGAGGAAATTGATTTGAAGGCAATACTTTTTTCTGAGTGTAGCTATGTTCCTCATATGGACCCTCCATTTGTGTTACAACATCAAGGCACACGCTTGAAATGGGAATTGGGGAAAAATTAGGAGTGGCAGGATGAAACGATTGCGGCATAGGAAAGCATAAAAGGTATACTTTCTTAGCTGGTCTCTAATCACGTATTTGTTAACATGCTTTACATATATAACTTTGACTGCCTTTGTGAAATATCTAGCCATTTCAATATTTCGTCCATTATTTTACCCGGGGTGTAGATGCTACATTCCAGCATACATTTCACTCCTTTGTTGTGTAAATTTTTGTAGTCTATTTAGTTGTCTTTGATTGCAATATTTATGTAGAAAGGTTGGAGGAACGATATTTAAATTGTGGTTTTATAATAACATTGTAGATATTTATTGCAGTAATGGTATCAACTTGATTACGTTTTATTTTAAATAAACCAATCTTTTTCCAAAATTTTTTTTACAAATGTATTCAATATGTTCATTGAACTTTCAATTTGTGTCTTTTATAATATCTCAATATTTTATTTGGTCTACCTTCTCATTAGTTGCGCCATTTATATGTAACTCAATTTCACTACTCATATTTATTTTCATCATTTTCGTTTTTTTTTTTGTTCATTTAGTTTTAGTTTTACTTTTAGATAATCCACAAATTTAATTATTGAATGTCATGCAATAGTTTGCTTTCACGATTAGCTTCATTTTTACCTTCTGCATATATCAGAGTGTCGTCTATCTGTAAGAATAATTTTTGTTTATTTCCCAGCGCTTTTCCACTCATTTATTAAATAGTTTACTGCTATTTTACAGTTTTTGCCTTCCATATATTTCTCACGCTGTTCTTTGACTACCCTTTCAAACAATTTTTGTAAATATAGTATTAATGATATGCAATGATGAATTTAATAAATCCCAGTTATTTTTATATTATTTTTAGGCTAATCTTTTTAAAAACGTGAGTTGAATATATAATTCGTTTGATGATACATATTTCGCGAAACCTAATCCCTGAAATTGTATTTTTGATGAAGCCATCGAATCGAACATTTTCTATGAAGTTTGGTATACCTTTTACGCTTAGCGAAAAGTTCTCATTAAAATTATTAGCGATTTCATTATAATTAATTAAGTATTCAATTTCTTCAAATATAAACGTTTTTTTAGGTGTCTAGGGTTGAGTAAAAAACAGAATTCCCAAAAAAAATATTTAAAATATTGCCAAGCAGTTATCTTACGAAAAGTGAATGAAAGCCTTCCAATCTACACATTTTTTAATATGATTCTTGCGAGAAGCTGGCTATATATTTAACTCAGAGATGTTTTTTTTTTAAATTAGCCTGCACAACAGTAAGATTATTATTCAAGGTTAAATTATTTAGCTTGCAAATTCTCTCATAAATAAAGTAAAACTAAATTTCTCAAACAATAAAAAATTTAAAATGAATCGCTTTTTCGACAATGCTGAGGAAGCCATTGATTACGTTGGCTGCTATTCCTTTAGCAGAGCTTTGCCAAAGCCAAGTTATCGATTCCACGAAATTAGAGACCAAGCATACCAAACAGTTCCTTGTTATATAAGATCCTGCCAAAAACCAAATATACGTAGCACGGGTTACTGGATTTATTTGATGCATTAAAAATATAACTCTGAGTTCCTTATCTCTTTATTTGTAAATTTTACTCTGGATTTTCCGCAAGTGAGTCTTAGGGTTATTAAAAATGACTGGATAACAAAATATGCTAAGTATGCTAAGTATTGAAAATTTGATTACTACAATTACGATTTCCTTTAAGAAATCAATATTTAATGCACTGAGCTTTAAGCGAGCGTTTATTGCATTATGAGAATAGTAATTTTTCTCTAATCATTAATTACTAATTCTACATTGTTTTTTTATTTATAAAGTTTTTACAATTTTACTGGCAAATGTGGATTAAGCCGAAAAAATTCTTTCTTTGTCTATGTAAGTACGTTATATAATTCATGGTATGGTAATTAAGTACCTAGTTTATTTAATTTACTTACTTTAAGCTTATTTACTTATTTACCATATATTTGTGTGAAATATTGAAATGCATGTTTGGAAAAGTGGTTTGAATGCGAATGAGAATCGCTTTAATGATTATACCAATTTATAGCTGATGGAATGGATTTGAATTTAATATTAGGTAAATACATACGTATATGAAAAATTGATGATTATTTCTCATAGAATTAATTTGAGTTAGATGTTGGTGAAACTAATAGATTTCACATGATGTGCTAATTCCCGTGTTAATCGATATATGGGCTTAGATGATGGCTTCGGTGCCACAGAAAACGAGTCAGAAGACAAGAAGGAAAGTTTCCAAGGAGCATAGAACTTTTATACTCCATACGTTGGACTTGAGTTCCGGTGGAAGTCCGGAGAATTGAATATCTTCAGGGATGATTCTGAAAGAGCATAGTTCACGAGGTTGATTTCCATTTTAGGATTTATGTAGGGATGAATTTTCTTTATTTTTTTATTTTTTGATTTTCAGTTGGTTTGGTTTGGTATCCTTCATAAAAAATTTAATATAAGTCAAAATAGACCAATTAATAATTTTGAATAAATGACATCAAATTTTTCGTTATACTTCATTGATAATTAATTAATTAATTATTATTTTGTGCTCAAATTGTTGTGAATTGAATTTATTTCAACAAAAGTGGTCAGCTCAATTCGTTCTGCAATAAATAGTGTCAAAAATATCACATTGCACAAATTACAATATCTATTATACAGTTTCCCAATTATGTTGACAAAATTTAGTTTAAAAAAGTTAGTTTAAGTGCAATAATTTATTTTCATACAATTTTCAAAGTTTTTAATTAGACTTGTTAGACACTTTTTGAGTATCTAGTTTTGTAGCAGTTTTGTTTTAAACAAAATTAAGTGCAAGTTTTAACTGAGTTGCTTTTTGATAAAATTTTAAATTCAGAGCATACGTCAACAGTCAGTAAAAGGAGATTATCTGATATAGGTCAAATAACAAGAAGAAAACCTGAAGACCGTATATCTCATTATCCACTCATATTAAATGACAGAATATATATTTATTAGACGAAACCAAAAGTGGAAGTAAAGTAGGACCTTTTCTAAATTGTAGTGTGTTGCTTTCCTCGGAAAACTACATCGACGGGGATTTATAGCATTTCTATAATAACGGTATGTGAATTCTTAAAAAGTACAGTTATTTTAAATCTTTTCCGTTAACTTTTCATAAAAATAGTGTTCACTGTAAGACATATACCGTGTAAAACAAAGTTTTAAAGTTTGTGCAAAATTAAAAAAAAAAAAACTCAGCTTGAATTATTTTAATTGGAATTTCTAGAAACTTTTCGGGTATGCAGTTTTGTAGCCAAGTCAGTTCCAAGATAACAATCCGTATATTTTAAGTGACTAAGTTTTTTTTGTTTAATTCTTTATTTTTTTTTGACGATGTTTCCTTCTTTTAAATTTTTCGAAAGCTTTGTTTTTATTAGTTTTCAAACAATTTGCATATTTCTTTATTTATTGCATTTCGTAACGTTACAAGTAGTAAGTAACTGAGAACTGCTCTTTGCGACTAATAGAAGTCGCTACAAGGCAGTATAAAATCGATTTGTTTCCAACGCATTACAAAGATATCAAAACTGTTATCTTTTTATTGTACCTATTTTCAGGCCAAAGGCGATGGGATTAACAGTTTGAGAGACAGTGTGGTTTTCATGTAACAGATTTTTATTTCGGTAATTGTACCAATAAACAACTTTTGATTTTGTACAGCTAGTTCAATTTAATATAATGTTAGTTATTGTAAGTAAAACTAGAATATTTGAAAAAATTAAATATAATCAATTCGCAGGAGCCAGGTTTCATTTAACCCGCGATCACTTTTCTCTTCAATGCAATTGCAGTTCAATACATGGCGTTAAATCACGACGACTGGAGAGATTTAGATAAGATTTGCCACATTGGTGCATAGTTCGTTGGATGGGTTGCCATAGAAACAGTTTTCATAGGGAGGTGCCACCTTTTTAGAAGCTTACGTTCAATTTAAGTGATCCAAGAAATGAAACATTGCAATTTGGCATGAAACGAAAGTTTCGTTTTCAAAATATTTTGCAAGAAAATTGCTAGCTATTTGAACGTAAATTGAGTAAAATCAATAAGACAAAAAAGAGCTTAGATTCAACAATAAGTTTGTATAGAATTTCCACCTGTTTAAAAACTACAACTGTTCATAGTTATTAAATTATGCCGTAGGAAGGTTTTAGGCATGGTTCTGTTTGCTTGGGAGAGTGATGCCATCTGTTGTTAAAATTTCAAATTTAATTAAAAGTTGCATATTTATATATTTCATACTAAAATATGTGAAATATTAAAATATGCGCGCCAAACGGTTAATCCTGCTAAGAAAGTTCATAACTAAATTATATATGGGTTGCCACCTGTTTGCATAGTCGAATTAAATGAAATTATGCACAAGTTATGTCTATAATATTTAAGAATATGATGTCAAACGCGTCGTATCGGCGCGGTCATGGTTCACACCCATAGTAGAGACGGTTGCCATCTGCATGAAAAGTAAATTTTTAAGTTATATATGAGAGAAACTGAAATGCGATTTTTGATAACATATCCAAAGGGCAAGTAATAAATAAAATATATGAAGGAAAAAATAAAACAAACATGTGCGTCAACGCAGTAGGGTGGCATTTTTTAGCAGTTAATAAGTTTGTCCACTTCGTGTTACCCGTCCATGATTCACTCCCATATATATGCAGTACAACGCCCATGGCATGGAAGGCGCGACATTTCTAAAACCCGTATTTCACATAAATATAGGTACATATTTTATTTAAAAATTGGAAAGATAGATGCTGCAGTAATTATGATATTTCTGAAAGTGCTGCTCAGTTATTAAATTTGTTAAAAATGTATTTTGACAATTTATTTTAATTATTATTTCAAAACTAAATTTATCATTGTCCAAAACAGTATTTTCACTGCTATACTTTTCATATTTGCTATTTTTAAACCATGTGTCAAATATGTTTCATATGCGCTTGGTATATAAAGAGTTTAGCTGTTTGCTTCTGTTTTTGTTTTTGTTTTTGTTTTTGTTTGCTTACGTTAGCCATATCAAACTATACACACTTCAATGCACATGACATCCATCATCAACTTTCTTTTTTTTTTTTGCAGAGCAATATACTCCAATTTAGAGTGCACTTTTCCAGCTCAAAACACGCCGGAGTAGTTTGAATAGTTGGCATTGACACTGCGCAATTTTAGTATTTTATTTTAAGTATACACAAATAGCTATGTATGTATGTATGTATGTGTGTATATATTTTTTTCTTCTCTTCTCTTTACAAATCACGTACAACCAACAGCCGGCAGCGCAAACGTGCCACAACACTTTGCTCACCAAAATCAAAATGCAGGATACTTTTACAAGCCATGTTCATCAATATCATCATACCACGCGATAGCGAACATTTTGGTTTGAACTATTCTTTTCTGATTTTTTTTTAATTTTAATTTTCTACATTTCTGTTTTCTTGATTTTTCTTTTGTTTTACTATTTATTTTAGTTCCATAGTCGCAAGTCCACAACAGCGGCACTAAACAGATTGTGTTGTATTGTGTTGGTTTTTTTTTGGTTTTTTGTTTTTTTTTGTATGAGTAGAGAAATTTAACAAAAATACCACTGTCGTTTTTGAAATTATACTGTAGAATTATATACATACATACATACCGAAGTAATAGTAAATTTTTGTTATATTGTAGTTTTTAGTTAACTGCATTGTTTAGTTAAAAGCTCTTCGTCGACTTTCCCTCGACCCACTGTTGTTTTATTTGATTTTTCCCCAGCGGAGTGCAGTGATTTTGTATTTTTCCCTTTTCGTACTGCTGTCCCCGTAGAGTCAGACTTTTGTTGCAAAACATATTATTTTATTGTTGTTGTTACAGTTAACTTTTCATTGCTTGGGCGCTTTGTTGAGAGCTGAGAGGCTTCAAGTGAAAAAAAAAATTAAATCACTTTGTGAAGCGGTGACAGGAGGCGGGGCTGCTACATTAAATTGACAAAAAAAATACTAAAGTAAGTTATAATATAGCAAGTGCAAAAAAGTGTGCTGCTGAATTTGAGAAAAGAAACAGAAAAAAGGCATTGATAAAAGCAAATAAAAAACCAACAAATGATTGCCCATGACATTATTTTAAACTAAACTTGTGTAACTTAAAATTCCTTAGTATGACGTACTTTGAATTTCACTAAATTTTGCTGTCTTCTTTTTAACTTTGCGTTCGTCGCTTTTAATGCCCTTTTTGTCGTCGGTTTGACTTTATTTTTTGCATTACTTGATATTTTGGTTCTGTTGTTTTTGGCAATCACTAAAGCTTTTTGCGCTTCAGTCTAATGTGCATTGAAGTAGACTTGACGGCGCGGCAATGCGTAGTGAGTTGTAGAAGTGCTGGATCCACCGACTGCACATATCGCTAATGAAATGTTTTAAATATTTCTTTAACTGAAGCTTAAATATTGCAATTCTTGCATTTTAAAAAAAAAAAAAAACCTGCAATATAATTTTAAAACAGTTGAAACTAACTCCAATGTGTTGAATGTAATAGCTACATATTTCTTTTTGGACTGTGATATGAACTACAAACTTTAGTTTCAAGTCCCCCTAGTCAACATCTAAGAGAATTTGGCTAACCAATATAACTTTAATAAATAGGAGACATTTTCATACAAATGTGTTTCAAACTACCTAGGACAATGAGCTGAAATTTTCATTTAGATACATTTTACGGAAATTTGCCAAGCGAATATTTTAGTATACCCTAGTACCCTAGCCCCCAGATAGTAATAACATAAAAAAACCAAGTAAGATATAGATAATATTATATATCATTTGCGCTCCGGGTTGTTGTTTGGGGTTCAAACCGTCACTAAAATCTTAAAACTTTTGTACTTCTTACAATTATCAACCCCCACTAAAAGCTTAAAGCTTTAGTACTATCTAACAATTAATGGACTATATTGTATATGAAGTTTCAGTTATTTTCTTCCAACAAAAAAATTTTGGACGTGAAAGAAATTTGGAAGAATATTGAGTGACACCGACCGCAAAAAAAAATTATCAAAAATAAGGGAACATTTTTAGCTAACTGAAACTTGCATATTATTATAGCAAGTTTATTGGGCAATAAAACTGCGTGCTTAGAGTTTTTATGAAAATTGTAATTAAAAAGTTTGAAAATTTTATAAAATTTTCCAATTTTTTCTGCAAAGTTTTAAATGTGGATTTGCATTTTGCTGGTTATATAAAGAGCTGTACTTTTATAAAAAATTATTAAATATTAAACAAACAAAAGAAAAATAGTCAAAACTTGTAAAAATGTCGTGTCTCGATTTTATTGTCCGGCACTGTATACTGAGATTTTATTTTCTACGAAGTCATTTAAAAGCAGTGTCAAGTTTGTAATGACGCCAGCTAGCGATACCAAGGGAAGTCAAGTTCTTCTCCAGTTGGTGTTTCCGACGTAGGGGAGGCCTTCCTCTTCCTCTACCACCACCAGCTGGTACCCCATTAAATACTTTCAGGGCTGCAGCATTTTCGTCCATTTGTGCGACATGTCCCAGCCAACGTACCTGCTTAATCTCATTTCGTTGTACTATATCTATGTCTCGGTAAAGCTCATGCAGCTGATCGTTAGATCGTCTACGGTATTCGCCGTCGCAGAGACGTTGCGGTCCAAAAATCTTTCGGAGAATCTTTCTCTCGAACACTCCAAAGACCATCTCATTCGATCCTGACAGTGGCCATGATTCAGCGCATGTTGAGTGATTTATAGAGTGTGTGTTTAGTTTGTCGAGAGAGGAGGCTTTACTGCTCATTTGCCTACTCAGCCAAAAAGTGTCACTTGCTGGCAAGAGAGATTCTTCGTAGGATTTCGAAGCTGACATTATTGTTGGTGTTAATGCTGGTTACAAGATAAACAAAGTCATCCACTTTCTCAAAATTGTAACTGTCAACAGAGGCACGTGAGCCAAGACGCGAATGCGCTGACTGTTTATTTGATTACTGGATTTATTTCGTTTTGCTCTCGTTCGCTGCGCTTCTTTTTCCAGCTTGGAAAAAACCGAACCAACGGCACGGCTGTTGAGGCCGTGTTATCGAAAAGCAATAACTATATTCTCCGATAGTCAAGCTGCTATTAAATCGCTTGATCAAGGTCTGTGAGCGAGTGCAGGAGAATTCCCAATTAGCTGGCAACCAGATACAACACGATACAATGAAATTTGTTTTCTCCAAAAATACCAAATATTTCAAAAGCCAAATTTCATTCCCATTTTCCCGCCATTTGAAGGCTGTATTTCTTTAATCTATATAATTGGGTTTAAGTGTTTATTTGCCATGCTGTCGATGTTGCTCGCGAAAAGCTTTTGGGAATAATTTAAGTTTTTTTGTGTTATAGGGTCCTATTTTAGAATTTTCCCCATGCAAATCGTTTACCTTTCATATACCGATCAAAAACTAACCTGAGCATGAAAGTAAAACTATATATCTTAAATATCATTTCCACCTTAAGCTTTACAATAAAAATGCGAACTAATAAAAAAGTAAGGTATGTGCAATATAATAATTGCATAATTAAAATGCCAAAAAATTTGTACTCAATTTCCTTCCTTGAAATATTTTTAGCGCAAGTACATCGGAGTACACTGAATGAATGCAAATAGCCCATCAAGTATGCAACTACTTAGTAATGAATATTTTGAATGTTAAATTAGCAAAAATTTGAAAGGGAAACGCCAACTAGCGCCAATGATATTCGAATAAATAATTTTCACTTCGCAAAAAAAAAAACTGAGAACAAAAGCTCTAGATACACGCATACATATAAACGTAGTGCCACCCAACCGTACTTGAGGTAAGTGGCTGTAAATTCAGTACAATATTTTGTGCGAAAAATGCCATGAAACTCAGTTCAGCAGTAAATGGCCGAAAAATTTATCGAACAGGCAGTGAAGTTTCAGTATAATATGTACGTATGTATTTACATAGAAATAAATATAATCTTTTTTTATAATATAACAAACCCAAGCCGTTTCTTTGTACCCGACTCAAAAAAGAACCCTTCAATTCGGATAAAATTTTCTATAGTGCCAAAATCAACCATGTGCCCATCTTTCAAGAAAGATGTGATTTGTTTAGTGCTATTTAAGAACTTCAAATAATTATGCAATCTAAAGTTTCCGATGTATTTGCTTTGTTAATTTCCCAACACTTCATCTCCAATCTTCCAATATTAGTACAGTGGCTACAAGTGTGCTCCATTATAATCAAACCGAGTCATAAGCGAACATTTAATGCGAATATTAATTTCCAAGGTTTAGAAGAGGTCATAAATTTCATTGTAGAAGATAACGGTGGTGATGATTTTGAGTATGACTTGGTTATAATTCCCCCAGCACCCAGTGTTCGAACGGATTACGATAATGCTCCATCAAAATATGCCGAATGATGTTTCTGGAAATTTTGAGGTATTTGCTCGAGAGGTTGATATTCTTTAAGATTCAGAAACGACGAAGCAAATCTGGTGTAGCCCAAAACATCGAATACTCCAGTATGAAATGCCTTGCGACTGCATGTACATTCCATAGAAGATGCAATTGACAAATTACTCTTTCTAGATTCTATCTAAAGTAATCGTCCAAAATACAGACTGCTTTTCGTTCAACAATAATATAAAAGGATTGCAACTCGATGGCACCGATCATGTTTCTGAAAAACTTCCGAAGCGGTAACGGTGGGCCTAAAAAGGGTAGAAAATCCTGTGCATTGAAAAACCGTGCTCTGAAAAGTACCAGCCTTAAGTGGTCTCTGTACCAATTTGGGTACTCCCATGTAGAAATATTTTTTTCCATAATTTTGTTCCTCTTCACACATTTCAATATATTAAATTCAATTATTAAATAACAAAATTTTCAAATAAACATTTGATTATTAATGAAACGTTTCAATAGCAGATGAGTATACACCAAACTAATTGCTTGTTCTCTTAATGAGCAGAACCCCAACTAAAAACGATACACAAAGTAACGAATCATTTCTTATTAAAAATATTGTAAAAAAAAATTTACTACGCCAAAATTTGTTTGGTTTAATTTTTGGATTGTCAAACAAAGAAATATCAAATAAAATAACCAAAAGGTACCGTGGGGGTGGGGGGGCTAAGTCCATTGACTCACATTGCAATTAATTTTCTGTTTAATATTGATAATTAAAAAAATCTCGAAACAATTTCTACCAAAAACTGAATGTTATGGGGAAGGATTTTTTCCATTATACTCAGTGTTTGATTGGAATTAATTTTCACTCTGGACCAAATATCCCCAATTGGTTTCTAATTTTAGTACTTACACCCTACAAATAAAGTTTCCGAGTTTGACTTATTCTAACTCTGAATACGAGTTTTAGAGATATCTTGGTTCCAGCGCCACCTATCCATACAATTTTCATATAAAATATTTGAATTTAAATTAAATCGGACTGTAAATACGATTTTTAGAAATATATCTACCGACCCCGGCGACAGCTATCGGAATTGCCCTACGCATAATAAACAACATTGCAAACAAAAATTATGAATATGAGTTGCAACTGGTGAGTAGTTTTCGAGTCTATAAACTACATACCAATAGACAAATATGGCTATTTTATATTGCAGAGGAAGAAGAAGTAAGCAAAAATATTGATGCAATGGAAGGACCCGAAAGTTTAAAATTATTCGTTGATAGGCTGAGTTTACTTACTTATTTATCGATTTTAAATGGAGTGATAAAAAAATTTCGGGGGTTGATTCTTGAGGATTTTTATAAATTTTTAAAATTTGGAAAATTAAAAGCATATATATAAATTAGTTTTTCTTACTTCCAGAATTTTCATTTTTTACAAAAAGCTGAGAACTTTTTTCTACAAAATTTTTTCAGAAAACGATTTTCTTTTGTTTTAAAAAATTACATACTGGCGGTGGATCAACCCATCAGTCTCACTGTACCGCGCCATGCATTATGACTTCTCAATAAAGGGAGTTACGAAATTTTACGCTACTTTCACCTATCATAAGTAGTAAGTACAAGAAAACTTCACACAACTCAGGATCGGCATATTATAACGTCTAGCCACAATATAACTGATTTTTAAACTCCACAAATTTCTCTTAAAATCTAAACGAATTTTGCTAATAAATTGCTAACATTGGGATAATAAAAAAAAAAACAACATTGAGATGAATTGAGCACATCTTTAATTTTTTTCTGCACATTTCAATTAAAATTGAATTCAACATTAAAAATTCTCTTATAATAAAAACTAGTCAAACCGACCAACTTTTCATCACAATAAAAGCACTCCAATAGAATAGCATCAAATAATTTGGATGAGCAAAGCTAAGTGTTGTAGATAAAGACAAAAAAATTAATGATCTAAATTTACCTCAGCTATCTTTAGAACTAAGTAACTTTCTTCTATAAATATGAAAAGTATTTAAAAAAAATCGACCTTACGTGTTTTAAAAATTCGCAAAACACGGCTGCTTTCTTGAATTTTTTACAACCACAGATATTGGGTTTATTTACGTAAATTAATTTTACCAATAAATATCTCGGCGTTGTGTGAATATGAAAGTTGAATTTTTCCACTACAAAACAGCAACTTTTTTTGCCGTCGCAACATCTACTTCACATTTGGCACATTGGACACATTGCGTGACATTTTCCATTTTATTCACTGGCAAAGCAAAAAATAAAAACAAAAGAGGCCTCACTTCTTCGATTTTTCTCTCTACCATTTTTTGAAAGCTGTTCCCACAAAGAACGTTTAATAAAAAGGAGCTGCATGGTGTTTCGTTTCCGTTTTCGTTCAATTTCATCGCACCCGAAACCTATTGGATCAAATCAGATTCTGATAACAATCAGGAAAAGTCAAATTTTTTTTGGTAGATATAGTGAAATTGGAGGAGATTTTCTGTTAGAGAAAGGGTGGGAGTGCCAGGAGCCACTTCTTTGCAATCTTCGTTCTTTGGGTGAGCTGTCCACGCCGCGTTACCCAAATTTACACTTCGGCTGCTAAGCGAATAGTTTCGTTTGTGTTGTGAGCAGTAACTTTATATTTCGTTTGTTTCCCTATTTTGCTGTATTCAATTTTTTTGTTTGCTGTAGCTATCACGAGCGCTAGCGGAGTAAAGTTACTGCTCACAAAATGTTTTCAAGTGATTTGAATCGGTTGTGCTCCGTTACCTATCATGAGCGAAATTAAATGATATGGAAGCGTTTGCTGTGGTTTGTTTGCGTTCTCCGACGTCAACTCTATATAAAAACGAATAAGAATTTCCAGATTTTGTAACTACAAAACTGAATATTCCGTAGGTAGGAAGCGCGGTTTTCCATCTAAGAAATACTACTGGGTTTTTGTTCTAGCCTGAGTTTTCTGATATAGTCGAAAATTAAAAAAAAAATGTCTGGTAGTTGTAGAAGCATTGAAAGCGATAGATATTATTTGTTTTCTCTAGCGCATTCTTCTCTCAACATTTATATGTGCATTTGGTGCGGATATGCTTTTTATATATTTTGCACGCATCCTTGCCTAAAGCTGTAGCGCAAGGACATCCAAGTAAGTAAGGATAAAAGAGGCAAACGAACAAGTCTGCTGATGCTCAGATGAGCTGTTAAAATAAGATTGCAAGCAGTGTTGGATAAAAATCTACGTAAAGATGTTAAAGAAAATGCAAGAGCAAAAACAAGAATAAGAATCTTACATACAGCCCCATATCTACTACAAGAGCGAACATAAACAGCTAACTCAGGCGGCTATAAGAATTTCAGTGGCATTTGTAAACAGCTTGTTTGTGTATTGTGATATAGTCTGCCATAAGCAGACATTGCATATTTTTGTCTTAGGCAAAAGAGATGTAGCGGATGATAACCAGAAGAAAAAAACATACAAATCAACACGCAGGCAATGCCGCACATCAAAGGAGATATTTTTGTTTGATTTTTTTTTTTTTGAGTACATTAGAAGAAAGTACATAAGATACATTTGTACTCGTAGCATTGGATTAAGTAATTTTGTGCCACCGCATACGGATGTCTTGTGCTAAGGTTTTTAGTTGACTTACTAATTGAATCTGTTTGTGCTTTCTCCTTATTCCCACAAAAGTTTAGTGAGCTAAATGAGCAAGCAAAAAGGCATGCAATTGTTTGTAATTGAAAAAAGTAGAAAAGCGATGTCTTTTGGTGACGAAGAGGTCAGAAAAATTTGTATTTTTTAAATTGCTTAATAAATTTTGAAACAAGATAATAGTAGATTGTATTTTAATGATATGTGACAATATATGTATGTACTAGTTGATGCCCGAAAATTCGTCTGCGTTTCCAAATACCTATGTACATTCTTCAGGCAAAAAATGCAGCTTTGATGAAATAAAAAAAAAAATAAGAGAATCCCTTAAGGATTAAGGATGAAGTAGACTGGAAAGGTAATGGACATTTTTTTTAATAATATTCACTGGAATATCTGCAAAAAAATAGCTTGAACCAAATTAGGAGGAAATTTTAAATGAACTATGACTATGTGACTGATTATATTTGAATAAAGTCGAACCTTATATCGGGTCTTGCAATAGGAACGCTACAAAAGTTTTTTTTAAATAAAACAAAAACGGGTTGGGATGTGAATTAAATTCTTTGTTCCTGTGAAACTGCATTCGATGCCATTATGTATGGAAGTCGATTTCTTTTGCATGGGCACCACGGGCACGCTTGCAGAAGTCCAGTCGCTGAACCCAATTTTCGACGGTTTTCAAGCATAAATCGGCCGATACTGCTGCAATTTCACGTTCGATATTCGTACGAAGTTCATCAATCGTCGTCGGTTTGTTGGCATAGACCATAGACTTGACGTAGCCCTACAGGAAATAGTCTAACGGCGTCAAATTGCACGACCGAGGCGGCCAATTGACTGGGCCATTTCGTGTTATCTCACGTTCACCAAACTTGCTTTTCAATAAATCGATTGTGACATTCGCTGCGTGGCTTGTGGCACCGTCCTGTTGGAACCACATATTGTCCAAATCCATATCATCCGATTCGGGCCATAAATATTTGGTTATCATTGAGCGGTAGCGATTCCCATTCACAGTAATGTGCCGGTCTTGATCATCACGGAAGAAATACGGCCCATAAACCGAACCAAACCGTAATTTTATCGGGATGCAATGTTGTCTCATGGAGTACGTGTGGATTGCTGTCTGTCCAATAACGAATATTTTGCTTATTGACGCAGCCATTCAGCCAGAAATGACGACGACCATAAATTGGACGCAGCGCTCTTAAAGTTGAGGTCATTGACTCCAAATTTCGGTAGTAAATTTTAATAATTTCGACTCGTTGTTGGATCGTGTATCTCTCCATGATGAAATGGCAAACCTTACTAAAGAGAAATGTCAAAAGAGCGGGCAAAATATGGCGTCGTTTGCTGTCCCTATCGGTCTACTTTTGTAGCGTCCCTATTGCAAGACCCTTTATATATGTATATATATGAATTTTCTCGAAATCTCAACTACAGAGCCATTTAATTTAATAATATTTTCAATAATTTTTTGAAATTGTAATATTGTACATCTACACTCCATTTTTCCTAAAGGTATTTCTCGTCATTCTCCCATTATATATTTCTAATTCGATCTTTTTATCAAAAGCGCCTCTAGCGCCACCTAGTGCATTTAGGTTTAGCATAAGAGCTTTTCTTATCGTACCAGCTGCATATCTTTCTAATATTACCAAATCGAACCGTAAATATGCACAATGCAGTTTGTTTTTTAAATCTTCATTACTTTCAACACTAAGCTACCAATACCTTTCTCCGATTGATCCTTAATAAGCTAAGCATAATAAATGGAAATTGCAAGATAATCAAAAATCGCGTGGACGATGCGACGGTTAAATATTAAAATGAGAGCTGGACAGAAAATGGAGATTAAATGTTGCTTTTTACAGTGTTTTTAAAATTTTTAATAAAAAATTGATGAAATCTCAATATGGGTAGAAATCTACCTAGAAGGTCGAAGAGTGCGTGCCGATTTGAGATCAACGGACGGTTAAATAACCAGTGATGGGATATAACTCAGCCTTAAAGAAACTTCTAATGGACGAAATTGGACTTTTGCTTGGGTCCTCAAATTTTTGGAGAAACCATATGTTCATGTGTACATATTTCTTACTCTCTCTGGAAGTAAACTGCAGAGATCGATGTTAATTATCGCTATATCTATATAGGCATATATAAATGTAGGCGTTTCTTCGTTACAACTTTGGTCTAAAATGCCATGAACCTATTAGGTCCAAAATTTGAACCATTTGAAAATTTCCCCAGGGACGTGACACGGAGTTAGATTACCTCTTAATCCTTTTGTATCCATTTTTACGGTCCGATATAAATAATATTTAGAAAAGTATGGTGACGTTACAATACGAAAATAGTTTTATGAAAAGTACACGCGCTAGGTGGCGCTAGAGGCGAATTATTCAGAAAATTGTATTTTTAATCCAAACATTATAAAATTGGACTTATATTATGGGGTTGCGACGAGAAGTACTTTTATGAAGAGAAAGTCCCGATTTTATGGTTCGATATTGATGATGTCGGAGGAGTATGGTGCTGGGGCGATAATCCGATTTAGATGACATTGAAAATATACACAAGTATTTATACTGTATGCCTATGCTATATTTGCAAACAAATATTGAAAATATGTATAAAAATCCATTAGCTGATTCTAAGATAATTAAAGACAATGCCAGTTAGTCAAGGTCATGGTAAAGTCGGCCCTTAAGTTAGTTGCAGCAATTTTTGACAAATATCCTTAAAAAAAATTATGTTAAAAAATTGTTACTTTTAATATTATCGTATTCTAGAGACAGAAAAGAATCGTAATCCTGATTGTTCGAATCAAAAAATCATTAGCAAAAATTCATTACGTAATCTGTATTTTGTGATTTTATTTTTTCAATAAAAAAAATCGATATTCCGGACTTTTATTTCTTCGATCAAACTTGGTCGTTATTTTTTAATTTTTATTTTTTCGATCAAAGAAAGACATAATTTTTGGAATTTTTTCCATCGAATTTGATCGATTTTTGAGGTTTTTACTTTTTCGACAAAAAAATAATCGTTGTTGCGCTAAAAATTTTTCGTTTATACTTATTTATATAAAGAAATTTGTCGACGATGACAATAATATGTTTTATGGTGAAAAAAAAATATCAGAAATTCTCGATTAATATGCTCCAAAAAATGTAATTCCATGAATAACGATTTTTTTACCGAAAAAAAATCAAGAAATATCGATCAAATATGTTGGAAAAATTAAAATTAAAAAATAATGGTAAAACTTTATCGCAAAAATAAAGGTTCAAGAATAACGATTATTTTTGAACGGAAAAAATAAAAATCTCAAAAGAAATCATGATTTAAAAGAAATTATAATCGTTGCTATCCCTGCTGTATTCCTATCAGATCTCTTTTGCATTTCGATGCGTTTGAAAGTAGAACGGTACAAATTTATACTCATTTTTGCGGTTTTGCTGTGTCAATGCCGAGGAAGTTCGAATCAAATCAGAATTATTTTCGATTCATTTCGATTACGAGTCGTTAATCAGTTGATATTGCTGTTGTTAGTTGTTTATATTACCTGGCAAAATGGGAAACTGGATTAAATTAAACAACGCGAGAGTTTTTGGTTTTCAGAGGCAGTATTAGGTTTTGACATTTTACGATAGCTGGAATTCCAAGGCAGTTTGCTTTTTAAATAAATCATCTACTTTTTTTTTGCTTCGAATTAATTAATGTAAGTTGTTTACAAATATCAGCAACTCTAAGTAGCCTAGCTAAGTTGATGGTATGCCATTACTTAGATTCACAGATTCCACGGGTTGGTTCAATCAGCAGAGAAACAAGCATCCTATTGGTAACAACGGCTCTATTTACGGGCCTAAGCCTGCCGTTAAACAATCTGGAAGCCACTTCAACCTAACTCGATAGCATCGATGTATTTTTATGTCGTTTTTTTTTCCAGATAGTTATTAAGGCCTTAACGACTGTAAATCAAAAATCGATATCGGGTCGGTTTCATTAAATAGTTTTTAAATATCAATGTTATATTAAAGATTAATATTATGAACTTCAAATAAAAAAATTTTATTGAAAAAAAGTACTCAAAAGAAAAACTTTTCTGACCGAAACCATTTTGTTCGAATCAGAATCATGAACACCTATCCATTTCGTTTCCGATTAAAGCTTTCGATCTATATATTACTATATTACTCTATTAACTAACAATTTAAGAGTATTAAAAATTTTGTTTTTTTGCTTAGACCACGCTTACTGGCGACAGATTTGATTGAGTTTTATTTACATGACAACCGAGAACTTCTTACACGAATTTTTGCATTCGTGCACAGAAATTTTTCAGATCATTGGTGTATTGCAATAGCAATCGCATAGTTTTATTTATTTCACCTTCACTAACTGTACATCGGTAGCGGGAGTGAGTGTTCAATGCATTGCTTTGTTTTGTTATTGAATTTTTCTCAATTTTTCACTTTTATTTGAAACTATTTTGCACTGAATTTTTTGGCACATTGTTCTACTCAGAATTTCAATTTATTGACGTGTTTTTTCCATTGGCAATGCCAGCAATTGTAGCTGTTGTCTAAAAATAACAAAGAAATAAAGTAAATTCGTGTAAAACAAACAAGTGCATGGGTAGAGAGAATGCAAGGTCAGTTAAAAATGAAAATGGAGCAAGATAAAAATAGGAAAGTAGAGAAATAAAGCAAATCAAAGTCAATAAATTTATTTTTGCAAGATGATCTCTTTTCATTCCTAATACATTCTTTTACCAAAACTTTAGCTTCTTTCATTTTTATTAATTTCTAATGTATTATCCACAATAATTCTTAGCCGAAGTTAGTTTTTATTAGGAGGCATTGGAAAAGGCAGCAACAATTAGAGCGGTATAAATGATAGCTGCTATTACGGAGATTACCACAACTGCTCATCAGATTTTTTTCTAGACTCTGGCTGGGGCTTGAATGCGCAACCCCCGAAGGTTTGAATTCGCTACCTATTGCCGAAAAATTCAACCAGAATTTTCCGTCATTTGAAACCTTCACTTTATATATTCAAATTTAATGGACGGCAAAGCTGCACTCTCAAAAAGTCTTTAAAATTTCTTATTGAAAAATTTGAAAATTTTATTATTTTTATAAATTTGATGAATTTTTAAGAATTTCGTAAAAAATTTTAAACTTTTATTTATATAGTTAAAAATAAACAATGAGTTATGCTTCTATGAAAAATTATCAAAAATAAATTAGTAAATTGCTAACAACCAATTATATTGAGATTCAAAAATGAAATCTAGATATATTTCTTGTTTATAAATTTTATTCGAGAATTTTATGGATTTTTTGAAATCTGATTATATTTTTCAATTTCGTAAAAAGTTTGAAGCTTTCATTTGTAGAGTTTATGCTAAACAATAATCTGTACTTTAAAAAGAAATTATTAAAAGTAAATTATTAAATATTTAACATAAAATTTTATTTATATCCCAAAATTAAACCATGATAGGTTTATTTGATTCATACAATTTTTCCAGCATTTGTTGAGATCCTCAAAAAAAAAAAATACAAAGCGCAACGCCAGCCTAACCTTCTGATTCTCAACAACCTCGCAAGAGGTCACCACCATCATTCAAAACTACTCGAAAAGGTGTAAAAGTGTTCCATCGACTGTGCAAAGAAATGTTACAATGAGAAGTCAAAAAGACAAAACTATACAAATAATTCTATCAGGTCTGTTCTGGATTTCGATCCCGATTAAATTTCTCCGAATTGAAATGGATTGGTCATCTTGATTTCGATGCTGACAAAACTCGGTCGATTTGGAAAGTTTTGTTTTGACTAGTCGGAATGAAAAGAAATTGGCCAAATATACCCAAATATATATGTTGTTTGGTAGTAAAATTTTTAATATATATCTACTAATTCACATTCTTGGAAAGATTTATAAATCTTTATTGCTTTTATCTGTATTCAATCAGTTTGATAAATCCAGGAAAACGATCGGTATGAAACCGACCTATTTTGGTTTTCACTTCAACACCGCTATACTAGAATTCGCTCCACAAAATATAAAAATAGTATGCTGTAATCCATTCGTAACTCTCCACCGCATTGCCAACCATAAGCAGGGAATTCGAAGTTCAATTAATCCGGTTTTTTTTGCCAGATATCGGGTCTTGCAATAGGAACGCTACAAAAGTTTTTTTAAATAAAACCAAAACGGTTTGGGATATGAATTAAATTCTTTTTTCCTGTGAAACTGCATTCGATGCCATTATGTATGGAACTCGATTTCTTTTGCATGGGCACCACGGGCACGCTTGCAGAAGTCCAAACGCTGAACCCAATTTTCGACGGTTTTCAAGCATAAATCGGCCGATACTGCTGCAATTTCACGTTCGATATTCGTACGAAGTTCACCAATCGTCGCTAGCTTGTTGGCATAGACCATAGACTTGACGTAGCCTGACAGGAAATAGTCTAACGGCGTCAAATCGCACGACCGAGGCGACAAATTGACTGGGTGATTTCGTGAGATAACACGTTCACCAAACTTGCTTTTCAATAAATCGATTGTGACATTCGCTGTGTGGGTTGTGGTGCCGTCCTGTTGGAACCACATATTGTCCAAGTCCATATCAACCGATTCGGGGGAAAAATATTTGGTTATCATTGAGCGGTAGCGATTCCCATTCACAATAACGCGCCGGTCTTGATCATCAAGGAAGAAGTACGGCCCAATGACGCCGTCGGCCCATAAACCGCACCAAACCGTAATTTTTTCGGGATGCAATGTTGACGACGACCATAAATTGGACGTAGCGCTTTTAAAGTTGAGGCCATTGACTCCGAATTTCGGTAGTAAATTTTAATAATTTCGACCCGTTATTTGATCCTATATCTTTCCAAGATGAAATGGCAAACCTTACTGAAGAGAAACGTCAAATGAGCAGGAAAAATATGACGTTTTGTAGCGTCCCTATTGCAAGACCCTATATTATGGGTAAAAGGCTTGCGCTGAGTGAAAAAAAAACAATTTAAGTTGCATACTTTCTTTTAGGTATTCTTGCAATTATATACGGATTTCTATATATAAATTTTTTTTTTAAAACACGTCCAGCTCCAACATTAATTGCTCCTCATACAAAATTTTCGAGAATTGAAGGCTACGTCGAATTTTAGCATACCGATTCTACGATTCGTAGCTCAATCGGACGAGCGACCTTTTCTAGCATAGGAGTCTAAGATTTCATGCTCGTGGCATTTATTGTTCGCTTTATATTCGTTCGAGCCTTAGTGAATTGAAAAAAGAAACCATTATGAAAATAAATGTGTTTTGGGGAAATATTTAATTCGAATCACGGATTTTTACAGAATCTTCGACTAGTGGCATCCCCTACGATAGTTCCATTGATATCAGATTCTATTTGTAAACAAACTTGATTCATTAACTTGAAGCAAAACCAAGGTAATTAAGAAAGTTTTATAATGTTACTTTCTATATAGGTCAAAGGTGCTAGGAGTCCAGCTAATGATTTTTGATGTTTTGAATACGCTCTAAGACGTCTTCTTCTTTTCACAGCACGCACCCAAAATCGCATTGTTCAAACTAATTATTGATTCGAAGTGATAACCATTCGAAAAGATTTGAACAGATCCTTGATATGTATATTGGCAGACGAATTTTTGGTTTTTTTTTAAGAGGAATCAGTTAAGAGGTTGTAGGTTTCCATTTTAATTTTTTAATTAAAGAATGTAAATCAGTAGAAAGTAGTAGTCTAGTGTTTTGAGTTACAACAATGTATAGGCAAAGATACGTTCGGAAATTATATTTCCTAAATAAAGAAGCATATACATATATATTTTCTTCATATCAAACAATAAGTTTTATGAGCTCAATGCCAGTTTTTAACCATTGTTGTTTTTTCTATAATTCTTCCTATTAAAAACTGGCCTTAAGCTCACAAAAATTATTCTTTGATATTAAATAAAGAAAAATAAAATAATTGTTTGCATTATTTTCTAATTTTTTCTATTGTCAGTAAATAGTCGTACACATTTTTTAAGCACTTCGAAATAGTATTCGATTAATAACAACTTCAAATACTGGCAATCAATTCGCATCACGCGGATTCGCAAACACATTTATTTTTTAAATAAATGATTTTTACAGATTATTGTTTTTTATTACTACAGTTTCCTTTGGATAACAAAAAAAAACAAGAACAAAAAAAATGTACGTCATCAATTATTCATGCTCTTTACACTTCAATAAATATTTCAAATTCCATATCGAATATTAGCAATTGGTATTTAAATCAAAAAAGTACGTAGGTCATTTATTATTTATTATATTAGTTGGAGTCGAATCGGAAGGGAAAATGTTCTGCTTCTTCCACAAAATAAATTCACTTGGCTTGGCTGACAGAAAAACTGAATTAATGTGAAAAAAAAAAAAAAAACAAAATTCTTATGAAAATATGTTTGAAAAAAATACGGCTTGACTGAAATATGGCAAGAAAACTAGAAACGAATCGCTATGCGACCAACACGTGCCATATTCCCAAGCAATTGCTTAAGATTTCCGGTTTTTTTTTTTTCGTTGAAAATATTATTTTTTGTTTTTTGCCTATATTTTTTGTTAGTTCTTTTTTTATTTCTGTTTGAGAAATGTGGATACAGGTCAGTGATGGACGGAAAATGACAGCACGCGCACCGTGGGTAAGCGCTAGGGTATAAAAATGTTATTTAGCTATCTGCTCGGCGGGCTCGTCCAGCAATAGCTGCTTAGCAATGCAAAACGTGGCATTGGCAAAGTACGCCAATAAGGCAATGAGCCACTAAAGTTATGCCACCAATGGGAGTTACATACACACACACAGACACACAAGCACACACATACAAATGTAGCAAAGGAATGCTTCTATCGGTGTACGTACTTTTGTGTATGTTTTAGATTAGTTACGAAACGACGATGGCTGTGAGGTGGTTGCTCTCTCTCTCTCTCCCTCTCTGTCTCTCTAATGATGGCCCAGTGGACTTCCGTCGGAAATGAATGCAGCTGAAGAAATGCGCAGAGCAATGACCTGTAGTAGTAGTAGCAAAGTGCAAGCAAAAGCTGATTACACGCACACATAGCACGTAAATATATTTGAAAATATCTATAAAGTTGAAAGCGATGAAAAGAATTTGCTATGCGTTTTGTTGTAAAAAAAACGCTGCCTGGCGACAAAAATGTGGAGGCGAAAAATTTAGTAGAAAAGAAAATCTGAAAAATTAATGATCGTTTGCAGGCCGGAAATTGGAAAAGCACTGGATTTGGACTTTTTTTTGCGTCTCAGTTAATTGAAGTAATTCTCAATGGGAAGAAAAATTATTAAAGGTATTGGCTAAAAGCGAAAAGAAATTGAATTTTGCGATTATAAGGATTATGGCATGAAGTTAGTATAACAATGAATTATTATGACTATTTTGTTAATTTAAAAACTAATTAATAGAGAAATTACTTGTTGTCAGCAAAATCATTGCTATTATTAAATTATTAATCCTTAGTATGATTAAGGAATACAGGTAAAGGGATTTTATTTATTTTCATCGCTTGCTATAAGCTGCATATTATCGCGTGACTTTGATCTGCTGTTTGAGAGTTTTGAAAATATAATAATGATCAGACGATAAGCTAAGTTTACTGAGTCATATCCTTTTATGTGTCCATCTGTCTATTAAAATGTAAAGTACATATTTTCCAACTGCATTTCAGAGAAAGGTAGGAGTTATAGCGCAAAACCAACTAACTGAACAATCAGTCGTATTTCAAGAACTAAGCCTTTTTCAACTGCCAATTTAGAATCTATTTCAGAAAAAGTCAAGTGTTTTTTAGATAATGCAAATATATTTCCGAAAATCCCAAATGTATTTCAGAAAACCACAAATGTATTCCAGAAAACTTTTATTGTATTTTAGGAAAAACGAAATATTTTTTAGATAATGCAAATGTATTTTAGAAAAATCCTGATGTATTTCCAAAAAACCTAAATGTATTTCAGAAAAACCCAAATGTATTTCAGAAAGCCACAAATCTACTTCAAAAAAAATTAAATGTATTTCAGAAAAACCCAAGTGTATTTCAGATAAACCACAAATCCATTTCTGAAAATGTCTTTTAGATAATGCAAATATATTTTCGAAAAATCCAGATCTATTTAACACAACACCAAATCTATTTCGTAAGTGCACCATTTAAGGTTTTCTGAAATCGGTGGTTTTCTGAAACACACTAAAATTTTCCTTAATTTTATTTTTGAAATACATTTGGACTTTTCTAAATATGTTTAATTTTTTTTAATATATTTCATTTTTTTTTTTAATATATTTGGGGTTTTCTAAAATATGTTTGTGGTTTTTACATTTGGGATTTTCTGAAATAAACTTTAATTTTTCTGAAATAGATTTGTGGTTTTCTCAAATATTTGTTGAGTTTATCTGAATTGTGGTTATCTGAAATACATTTGGACTTTTTTGTTATATATTTAAATTTCTCTGAAATACTTTTGACTTTTCTGAAAAACATTTAAATTTTTCTGAAATTCATCTAGGATTTTCCGAAAAACATTTGCATTACCTAAAAATAACTGACTATTTCTGAAATAGATTTGTGGTTTTCGGAAACGCAGCTACGTTCCTTTGAAATACAGTTGGAAAAAGTAAGGTTTCTCAAATTCAGAGATATCTGCCTAAAAATAATCGAACTACTATAAGATATGCTATTTAACAGTAATACTCTTTTAAGCTTAATGGGGAATATTTTTTAATAGAATAGATTAGAATAGAATACATGTATAAAAAGCTACAAAGATAAGTTGATTGTGCCCTCTTAAAATAAGAATAACTTGGTCGAAACCAGAAAGACAACAATTAAAAGGTGTAAAATAATGTTACGCTTTTAAGGATTATTTATTGCATTTACCTAATAGAACTATTGGAATGGGGACTGAATGTATATTGCGCCTCTCCACTCTATTTTAAAATGTATGACAAGTCGCTCACTGATTCCAAATGAACTCCCGTCACGTATTCGGAAAAATGCTATAGGGAACTCCGAAGTTTTCGTAGTTAGCGCTGTCAACTGTTATGTTAAGTTCGAATCAGTGATACTAAATATTTTCATGAAATTCAGCTGTTTTTCTCGTCTTTCTTAGCAATCGAAATAAAATTCATATTTTTTTATAGTAAAATTTTGCAACTTACACTGTGCAACAGTAATTTAGCAACAGAGTAACCGTGGTATTTTTTCTGAAAGGGGAGAACGTGTAGATAATTTTTTCTGAGCAAAACTCTAGTCCATCACGTCTCTGTTTTAAGGTTAGGGAGTTCCCAATGTTAAAAAAAAAACCCCAAATACAAAAAGAATTTAGGAGTTATAGCTTTGATGTCTTAGGAAATGTTTTTCTTTATAAAATGATAAATATTTCTTGTCCACAATTTGACCCGCCACCATTACTCCTTCTGCCATTTTTTCCCCATCATTCTAGTAGGATTTCCCCATAAAGTAGCAACTCTAATTGAATTGCGAATACCATTTTATAATGCTTTCGGAAAAAATATGAACAAAATAGCAGAAGGCAGGTTGCTGGCTAGATTCTAGATATGAAAAGTTTAAAATTTTCAAAGGAACAAAATTTCCTGAATATTTCTATATTAAACTTCCTGCACAAGCAGACCAAGCTTTTTTGAAGTTTTTTTTTACTATTTTGTATATTTATATTTTAAATCTCTGACTAAAACTCATATTTTTACATTTTCGCAAAGTTAATTAAAACTCGAATCACTGAAATATTGAAAGTTATACTGAATTCAGGACTACGGGAAGTTACAATCTTGTATTCTGTCATTCGTGCTATGTTCGGTTCACTTTGGATTGTGTTCCATTGCTCAAGACAAGAGTTTATCCTTTACCATCGCAATTATAAAAATCAAAATATTTTAAGACTGCAACAAAAAAAACTTCTGAAAATCATTTGAATTTACGTCAACTGGACCGATCTGAAATTTTCTTCGAAAATGTAATATTTTTTAAAAATATCCATTCCTTTGGAGGCCGAAAAACAACTTAAATCAAATTATAGTTTCTTGAACCTTTTTTCCAAAAATATCACCTTCGATTATAGTTATACAATTTAAGCTTAAAAGGTTTGCATTCAAATGTAAAACCAAAATTTGCAAGGGTATAGTAGTGAAATAAAACTTTAAATGCTATTTTTGATCTTTTTTTTGGAAGATTTATTTGAAAAAATATCAGCTAAAACTTGAGTGATTTAGTCGTGTAAGATTTGACAGGTAGTCTTACTTCTATGCAAGTAGATTTACGTCCCAAATTTTTTTCGCAAATTGTCTTTATAAAAATTTCGTTGAACAAACTTTTAAATATTTTTATGCAGCCCTTATAAATTTAGACTGTTTTTTTTTTTGAAAAATGTGCAACAAGAAACAATTTTTTTTTTATAAAAAGCTTAATTTTTGAAGGTCAGTTTGCAGATAATATTTTTCCGTAATTTTTGGTGGAAGCCTGAAAAACAGTAATTTATAACTCCTGTGACAATCACCACATTTTGTTTTGCTTTTTTATTGATCGCTCTAATTCTCAGTGTTGAGGCTCTGTTATTGTTCAAGGGACATCTAAATTGTAAAATATTGCTGATTTCGAAGTGAAGTGAATCCACAAAGGATTCACGAGGTACCACTACATCTACAAAAGCCCGCCGTTTGGTGTGATTTATGGGATGGTGGATTTGTTGAGCCACACTGCTTTAAAACTATGTAGGAACGGTTGTCTCTCATTTGTATGGAATTTTAATTATAATACTATCTTTTCAACAGGACATGCCCCGACTAATTGATGTAAATATTTGGCAACGTCGTTTTTTCCGGAAATGGGTTAGTCGATTTTCTACCGAGATCTTGGGATTTCATTTCCCTAGATTTATGCGGACGAACTGAAAATTTTTCTTCTTGGAGACTTTGAAGAGCATTTTGTGAAACATTACTTGAAGGAGTGAATGAAAATTAGACCTCCATTTATGTCATATGCTTGTCTAGTCAAAATTGCCACATTAGTGGCATAAAATTAGAGCTGTGCCTAGCACTAAGTTTTAAGCCAATTAAAAACTCAAGAGCTATCAGGAAGTTTATATAGTAAACTAGCAACCTTACTTCTAAATTTTTATTGAAAGCAAATGGCATATCGTGTTAATGGCAATAATTATGCTGCTTTTTGTTGATCATCCAAATTAAAAAACAAAAATAAACGCTTTTTTTTAGCGGCGAGACTTAAACTCCACGTGCTGAATAGGTTTTGCCTAAACCCACTTCCTGATTCCGTTGCAGAAATTGCAGTTTCTTTTTGCAACAGTAATCATCTACTCTACCCTAACTACCCTAACTAACACACACACACATGCTCATGTTAAACTACTAAATTAGCACGACAGCCTTTCGGCTATAAAGGTAAACATAAATATTGTAGGTGGCTTTTAAAACTCATTGCTTTTATCGTTGGCAATTTTGTGGCTGTATGTATGTATGTACATATGTATATTTGTTTATTTCGTTTTGTATGTCTGTAACTATATATGTAGCTATGTAAATCACGGTTTTTATTATACCAGCAGTGCAACAGAGTTGACCCAGTTTTTATTGTCGCATAAACGGGTATTTGGCCTCATTGAACTCACCAACGCCCCCCCCAAACTCACATTCATAGTATCCTAACCGCTAGCAACGCAATCTCCCTTTCGTCAGACTCATAAAAAAAATTTCCCATTTTGTGCGCTCAAAGCATTGGTACTTGAGTGTCGCTTTTGTTTTTGTGCAACTCGGTTTTAGTGTGGGCAAATATTAGCTGCATTTTATATGAGTTTGTTGTTGTAAGTTCGTGCCTTTGCACCGGGCAACCTGCGGCATTTGAAATGAGTGTGCTTGTGTGTATGTGTTCTTTGTGTTTGTTTGTATAACTGTACATATTTGCAAAAAAAAAAAAAACAAATATGTTTAGAGAATAAACACCTGGGGCGCATTTATGGCTGAAAGAAATCTTAAATCGACTATTAAATGTGGTGAATTAAAAAATAAAAATATAAGCAATTAAAAATCCGCAAACCGGTATTGAAAGAGCAGCACATTTTCCTGAATAAAAGTGAAAATTGTATCAAAGCAGATAGCAGAATGGCCTAATTATGACCTTAAAATAAAGAGGAGTGAAAGTTGAAGGGTGCCTCAAATTGGAGCACTGAAATTTGAAAGTGAAAAAATATGGTTTCTAATTTTATTCATTCACTAACTTCGAGCAGCATTTTTAAATCCTTATAAATTGTAAATGTGAAAGTTTGGGGGTGGTGAGTGTTCGAGCGAGAGTGCTTTTTTTTGTTTCGGTTTTTGCTTTTGTTTCTGTTTTTCACGAGGAAGAAGCATCGAAAGCCAAACCCCCAAAGACTATAATTGTGAAACTTGAAACCGAACTAAACCTACTACAGTAAAATTACCAATTCTCCCGGTGCTACCCTCAAGTATTTCGTAGGGAGATAGTTGTAGTCTAATGTAGTCCGTTCGAGGGAAGGAAGGCAGGTGGTCTACCTACGTGGTCGGAATGGAAGGGATTCCAAGCCGCACCTACGCTTCAATTTGTGCACTAGATTTTGTGCTAAGCAGGCGGTCTGAAAGAACTAAATTTACTTTATTCTCAGCCCCACGAAGTTCCCTACAGGACTACCAACAATCATATTTTAAGCCTTTCAAGAGTCCTCAATATTTTCGTCATATCTGCTAGTCCGTCGCTAGATAGGGAAGTCTCCCCGTCTTGCATCACAAAAGTGCGCACATTCAAAGAATATGTGGTCTAGGTCTTCTATACTACCTCCTCCACAGATATCGCATGCATCGCCCGCAACCATTTTGAACGCGCGACATATCCGAATCGCACATAGTCCGTACGTTGACTTCACACCGCGGAATTACGATAAGTATTAAGATGCGTTGTACTTAACAGGTGCGCTAGGCTATATTTGAAAGAAAGCTGCCACCTATTGCTATATGACGACTGGGTAAGATTTGATCCCTAGCGACACATTTTAGTGTTTGAACATTAACGTAAACTGTAACCAAAAGGTTAGCAAGAGAAATTCTACGTACTCAAAATGAAGCCCCGAACTACTTAAACCTTAAGTATGAATAGAGCCCACGATGTGCTGCCCAATAGAAGTCGGTAGGTGTAGAGAAGAGCTCCCATACTCTCCCTGCTTGGAGTAATAGCTTCAGGGCGAGCTCAGAAACCATGAAATTTCTTGCAATGTCGCTATGGTCCGGCCCCCAAATCAGTTCGATATGAAAGGGCCGGCTGAGAGAGAAGTCCGGTACTCCGCGACCAGCTTCGACCTGCCCATTAAAGATCCCAAGAGCTGGATTTCCGCCTGACTATCAAAAAATAAACGTCTGCCCGTCTAAAGGCCATTACATTGATTAGTAGCCAATCGGTTGCCTGCTTGACGGCGGCTCCCTCCTCCTGAAAAACACAAAACAATAGTCCGGAAGCTTACATTTTTGGCTGAGGGAGAACTTCTTGCCGAAGACATTCCCCCAAACCTTACATGGGTTACCATAGATCACTTTAAAAAATTTACCATAAGGTTGAAAATTTAAATTCAATTAAAACAAGTAGCAGAATGAAACATTGCAATATTAGTATCAAAGGAATTAGGCTTAGTAAAGCTCAAGTTCGCAAATATTAAAAAAAGGGCTTGACACCAGTTTAAATGCAAATTAAAATTGTAAATGAAGAATATTTAATGTGGGGAGTAAATTCTCTTGCTAAATTAAAAGGGTACAATCGACTAAAATTTCTTAAACTCTTTTTCTCTTTGCATCGAAACTGACGCATGAGGTATACTCTTATCCGTTTTTTATAAATATCGTCCGCCCGATCTTAAATAATTTTAATCATTGCAATAGGTCGGGATCGGTTCACTACTACTAATTACAAAAGGTACTACTACAACTACAAGTGCCAAATGGTATTACTACCAATGATTACTACAAGTGCTACTCCTTTCATCGCTACGACTACTACTGCTACTATTATTAATTAGTACTACTATTTTCACTTTTGCTACTTCTAAATACTACTGCACTTTTTCCCTAATATGTACTACTATTTTTAGTTATTCTGCTCCTAACTATTGCTACTAATTTTCATTAATTCTTCTACTATTTTGACTAAATTCTACTACTATTATCATTAATTCTACTCTTAATTCTTGCTACTATTTTTTACTAATTCCTACTACTATTTTCACTAATTCTACTAATTACTACAATTATTTTTACTAATGCTACTACTATAAACCATTACTACTAGTCACTATTACTACTACTACTATTACAAATCGAATTTGATTTAATTTAATGTAAATAGTTTTTTTTTTAAATTTATTTTGCGCTTTTTAATTTACACTAATTTATTTTGATTTAGTGACCTTAAGGCAGTATTTAATTAATGGCTCCGCTTTTGTTTGTATTTTGCTTACGTTGTAGTCGATATTACGACTTCTGTCTCAAAAATATTTTTGCAAGTTCCCAAGCTAAGATGATTTTCTCAATTTTTTGTTGGTCAACGAGAATTGTAAAAAATTATTGCCTAACTGGTTTTAAAACTGTTCATCTCATTTTGCCTCTAAACCATTATCGACATTTAGTCTATTTTTTTGAGTTTTTCTTTTTTTTTTTTGTTGTTTCCTGAATTTAGTTCGGTCAGCTCCAAGTTTACTCCAATGTACCACGACTAGCTTTTGCAAGTCACCCAACTCAACTAAGACAAAAAATACTACTATAATTTCTTACAATTTGCGAATGACTGAAATAACACGAATGCCAATAGCAAAGCCAACAACAACTACAATTTGTGCTCATAATAGAGTAACAACAACAAGGAGTGAAAATCTTAAAATCCACTAACGCCAACGACATTTATTGCAGCGGCTATAGTTCCTAGTAAAACCACAACGACTGCCAGTGCCGCCGCCGTCGCCGCCCACCGGAAATACAAAAACACTAACGAAACCGCAAAATAGTTAGCCAACAGCAGCAGCTCACCGCTATGCCCACTCACTGCCTTTGGCAGTGAAATAAGCGTCAAATAATTAACTCGTCTAACTAAGCAGTCAGCGGCAGGCTGTGGTTGGCGGCATTCGGGTCTGCAGTGGAGATATACATATTTACCGAGACATGCCGGAAAAGTTGCAGCTAGACTAATGCAATAGAAAAACAATAACAACAGAGTATACACACTTTGCGTGTCTGTCTTGCCGCGAACTTATGTAGTTGTACTTCACACATCGTCGCCTGATTAAATGATTGTCGTATGTTACATTTGACGACTTTTGGGAAATCGCGATTGAAGTTTAGAACTTGTTTTCTTGAGAACGCCACGGTAGATTTTTTTCAAAATTTTATGTGTTGTTTCTAGCTTAAGGAAATATTGGAATTTACTATACAAAACATTTTTATCCAAACTATGTAACATTTATTGCAAATTTTATTTAATCGCACTTTGTCGCATGTTACATTTGACAACATAGTTGCGGTCAACTTATACACATGCGACAAATCACTACCAAAATAGAACACAAATTATATGAGGAACTTTAATTTCAGTTTTATTTGAACTTCAAAATATATATATTAAAAACAACAAAATTAAAATAAATATTAGAAAATGGCTCTGAAAGGTCCAGTAAATAAAATAATTCAATTCAGCTTCAGAAAAAACAATATGCTTAACAAAAAACGTAGGGTTAAAAATATATGAGTATATGAGATCACATTTAAATTACATTTTTAATATGGCTTTATAAAAGCATTTGTCTTCCTCTTTCTCCAAAAATGGAATGCAACTTTTTAGGTCCTTCTTCTTATTTAAGTATAGTTGCTTTTTTGGAACAAGTCGAAATTCCTGTTTCCACATATTCAAAATATTTGAGTCTAAAATACTGTAGGTGGCATATTTAAATGATAACTTAACACCTACTTTAAACAAGTCAGATTTGGAATACATCAAAGATTTGCATTTAAAAAACTGAATATCTTTGAAATTCAAGCTGTCTGATTTGATAGAATAACATTTAAAGTCTTGTTCAGTCATTTGTAATATGCTTAATTTTACATTTGGGAACTTCATATTCTTCAGCAGTCGAATTAAAGAAAGTTGGCTAGGAATTTCCAAATTCCGCAAATACTTCTCAATTGCACTGTGGACGCAGTCAACTTGCTGTAGACTGGAATGTCCTGGTTCACTAAATTTTTGCTTAATTTCTTCCATCTTTGGATTATCATGGATGAACTGAAGTAAAGCAGTTGCAGTTACGCGGTTTCTATTTTGTGGAACGCATGAATCACTCCAGAGTGTAATACTATTCAAATTAGGGTGATCAGTGGCAACTTTACTCAATATTTTAATTAAGGCACTGGCAATATCATTTCCACTGCGTCCACTTAAAGTTTCGTTCCATAATGAACAGTACGTTACTTTTTCTTGGTTTGGTATTATAAGAGTACCAGTAAGATTGTAGACGGACAGTTTACGTTTATAATAAAAACTAGAGGCAAACATTTTTGGAAGAGTAAACACATTTTCTAAATCATATATTAAAACTGCGGAATTATTATCAATATTCTGAAGATCGGCATCGCGCTCCGCCTTTGTAAATCTTTTTTCTTCCAAATGTTTTTGATGCAGTTGGATCTCAGCTTCAGATTGTTTACTTGCATTGACTTTAAAAATGTGACATTTATCGCAAATATCCTTTCTTGGTGCGTAGAAAGACAAATTAAAGCTTGTGTTAAACACTTTTCTGTATATATTTATACTAACTGGATTATTACTGGAAATTTTATATAGATCAAACATTTTTTGTACGCTCAAGTGGGCCTCTAAATATTTTCTCGAAGTAGTTGATCTGCAGTAATGTGAGTCGACTGTGGGGAAACTTGAAATGTGGGCTTTCACCTCTATAATTCGACTTTCTTCTGTAGGTTTTTTTCCACAATCTTTAAGTTTAGACTTAGCCTCTACGGTATCAACTTCGTAATGCTTCGCAAAAAAGTAATATATAACTCGTTCAGAAATTGATAAGAGTATTCAAGATTATTTCTTGCACACTTGCACGGTTTTATTGTTTGATTTAAAATAAAAATGGAAGCTACTTTTTTTTCTTGGCTGATCCTGTTCTTTGCAGTTTGCTCTTCTGCGCTTAACCGTGACCTTCTTTACGAAATTACCGTAAAATATTTGTTTTTCTGACGAGCTTAAGCTCCAAAAATGGGAATGAATATCCTGTCTTTCGTCTTCAGACACTTTAGTTGTACATGTATAAAAACATGATTGGGAGCAGACCGGACCAATAGATCTTCCTGGCCTTTTCATGCCTTTACCATTAACAAATGGCAACCCACGGTCATGAAGGCTCTTTCGTATATTTTGTTTCCACAATTCAGTATTTCGCTTTCTTTTTCGAGACAGAGAGGATTCGGAATACGCTGAACACATTAATATAAATTGGAAAATTAAAGCTTGATATAATTTAAGAACAAGAGCTGAAATAAAACGTGAAATTACTTACAGGAACTGCTAATGTCCGACGGCAATTCACGCAGTACACTTCCACTTATTTCTGGCGAGGAAATTAAAACGTTGCTAGCAGTTTCGTAGTAGTTTCGTAACGCGGATTTCTCTTTTGGAACATAACTGGGATCATTTCCTAGATCATCTGAAGAGAAATCAGTTTCGCTGCAAGTTCCAAGAATCTCATTTTGCATGCTAATTCATAGAAAATTTGCGGTTAGTTGGCACATTTGATTTCAAATCAAATACTCACTCGTAAATTTCTCGCGGCACATCAGGCGCAGGAGACTCGTCCGCACGCTTCGACATCGCGAATGACACTGACATTGTTATGTTCAATGTTTTTCAATAATACATACGACATATTTTTACAGAGCGAAATTCAATTTTTGTCGTATGTGTTAGCTGATCTGTTACATACAACATTTTTTTACTGACACTTAGAAATACTTAACTTGTATGAAAAAATGTCGTATGTGCAAAACTTTTAAATTATACAACAAAAATGCGACTAATCCGCTTGTGACCTTACACATACGACAAAATTAGACAAAATATCTCGGAATACAAAGGAGATATAAAAAAACTGATAACGCCGCTCGAAAGATCTGTTTTGATTTGGTATAACTGCATTATTACCTCAAAACAGCTCGATTTTCACATACGACAATCATTTATTCAGGCGACGACATATACTTATGTAGTACATATTTTTAGTAGCAAGAGGGGGAATTTTCTAAAGAATGCGATCTTTTGACAACAGAATTGGAATTTTGCTTTTCGTACACCTTTTGAGTTTGCGGTTAGCTGAGTATGCACTTGACAGGCTAGTTGTGGGTCAGGTTTGTAATTGAATGGAGTTGTATGTGTGTGTGTGGATTAGACCGTATCATAACAAAACACGTGTGTACTAAATTGGGCGAGTCAGAAATAAAACTTCTGTGCCGGTGCTACAAAGAGATAGAGAGTTAAAAGAGAGTAGAAAGTAGATGTAACCTTAAAAAACAGTAGAAGAAATTAGTAGTAGTAAATAGTAGTAGCATTAATAGAAATAGTAGTAGTTATTAGGAGCATTAGAACAAATAGTAATATAAATTTATAAAACAAGTAATAGTAATTAGTAGTAGCATTAGTAAAAATAGAACCAGAAGTTAATGAAAAAACTAGTGATCAATAGTAATATAGTAAAATAGTAAAAAAGTAGTAGTTGCTTTTGCAAAAATAGTAATAGAAATAAATAAAATAGGTAGTAGGTTTTATTAGCCGCATAAGTAAAAATAGTAGTAGAAATTGCCAAAAATATTAGTAGTAATTAGTAGTAGCAATACAAAAAATAGTATTAGTAACCAATTGAAGTATTTGTAAAAATAGTAGGAGAAATTAGCAAAACTATTATTATTAATTAGTAGTAGCATTGGTAAAAATAGAACCAGAAGTTAGTGAAAAAACTAGTGATCAATAGTAATATTAGTAAAAATGGTAATAGAAATTACCAAAAATATTAGTAATATTTAGTACTGACATTACGAAAAATAGTACTAATAACCAGTAGTAGTATTAGTAAAAATACTAATTGAAATTACCAAAATTAGTATTATTAATTAGTAGTAGGATTAGTAAAAATAGTAGCAGAAGTTGGAAAAAATGTAGTAGTAATTGGTGGTAGCATTAGTAAAAATAAGAGTTTTGGTAAAAATAATAGTAGTAATAAGCAATAGCATAAGTAAAAAAAATTAGTAGTAATGTGTAGTAGTGCAAGGAAAAATAGTTATAGTTATTAGTAGCATAAGTAAAAATTGTTGTAGAAATGAATTAAATTATAAATAGAAATTAGTAGTATCAGTAGCAAAAATAGAAATTCCTACTTCTGGTGAAAATAGAAGTAGTAGTTAAGAGCGTTAATGTAAAAAATTGTAGAACAAAAATGGCAGTAGTACTAAGTAGTATCACTTAGAAAAATAGTAGTAGAAATTAGTAAAAAAAGTGGTCGAAATTAGTCAAAGTAGTAGTATAAATTATTAAAAGTAGTAGGAGAAATTAATGAAAGTAGATAGCTGTATAAATTAATAAAAGTGGTAGTAGTAATTAGTAGTAGCATAAGGAAAAATAGTAGTAATCGTAGCAATAGTAAAGTAAGAATATAGAAAAAACGCATTTAATTGGTTTTAGAGGGTGCCGCAAGAAAACCACTTTCCCTTTCTGAATTTTAACTTTTTTTAATTCCGTAAATGGTGGTTCGGCTTAAGTAATGTGCATATAAAATCTGAGTGAAACAAACGTAGTAAAACCACATAACATAAATTTTACAAAAGTTGTTCAAAAAAATTTTTAATACACGGATATTTTTAAACTGGGAAACATTTTGGTGAAGTAAATAACTCAATGCGTTCGAAAGAAATCAGAAAAAAATCATTCGTGGAGTTAATTACTTATCAGCACTATTTCATTCTTCGTTGACAGCGGTTAACTCGAAAGCAGCACAATACTTTTCAAATAAAAAAAAAACAGAGCTACACAGAGGCAAACATTTTTATTTTGACAATTTTAGCTTCAAAATTAAGTCTGAATAATTAAATGAATAAATTTGGCTTGTTTACTTGGTGATAAAAATACTCAACATTGGGCTCGAGTCATGGAATAAAATACTTATTTTTTTGGTGTTAATACTGTGATGAAAAATTGCAATTTTTGAACTCAAGCTCTTTAATTCATTTAGTTACAGTCCTGTTTTAAAAATTAAGACCAAATGCTTTCACTGCACTTTCGTCAATAAATCTGATTATTTTGCATACATAAAATGAGTATTTACTCGAAATATTTACATAATTACATATGCATGTACTATATACTTATCAGAATTAATTTTGCTTATTCTCTCTTTTAGCCAGCTCTAGAAGTTCTGAGAGTGTGCCACCTCTTCTCTTCCCTTTAACCATCACATTTTTTTTTACCACATCACTACCAATGTTATGACAATGATCTGTCACAGCAGTCTTGTCAAATTATTTGCTAAAACTTGTCAAATAGTGACAAGGTTTTGATAAAATAACTTTGATTAATGGGAATTTGGCTTGCGTGAATGCTATGAGTAAAAGTTTGACATTGAGTTGAACGAAAATTGTAGCTTTGGTTTGAGCAGCTTATTGATTGATGAGCCGAACAGCTTACCATAATAATTAGTCCAACATATATGAGGTGATAAAATCCCAACTCGCAATTTTACCTGAAAAAAATAACAATTATGGAAAAGAATATGTTTAAGATTTAATTTGTATGGAAAAGCACTACATGCCGTTAGATTTATTCTATAGAGTTTAAAAAACCAATCAATGCTCTTTGATCATAAAAGCGTAACTTGCCATGAAATTCGTTTATGTTCGACAAACAGTTGAGCTTTTCGCAGAGTTGATCTCCAGTCACACGATCCAGTCCCATTCTAGTGGTGTAAATAGTTAATACTCAGTGTTATGTGAAAGTTGCTATTAATCTGGATCGATAAATCTTACTTTTAAATCTCCTTCAAATATAACTAAAAATGTTTACACTTAGTTTAAATTATAACGAGACCTTAAAATAAAGTATCTTATCGATTAAAAATTTTCACCTTTAACCCATCAAAGCTTGTTCATGTGATTTTAATGAAATTTTAACAGAGTATTTATGTAAGTCATAAAATTTGCACTACCAAATTTCATACTTATAACTTTTACCATAACCGACAATGTCGGCGGGCCAGCAGATTATAGCATTATGAAAAAACCCGTTAAAAACTAGCACAATTTTGCCAATGCAAACAAAAAAAATAATAATATGAGTTGAGTACTCCATGTGACATCAAATCTAAATTCGGACGTAAAAAATTTAATGCATTACTTCATCAAAATAATTCCTATTCTGACCATCACAATGCAATCGAACCCGAAGCAAAAAAAATATAAAAATATCTGATGTTTTTTGGAACGATTTTCTGTCATCCCTTGACGTGTTTGGTTTGGAGATAAACCGGTTTTGTTCGTACGAAAAATGATACGGTAGATAGCACAGCGCTGATATCGGGGTTTGTCTCTAAACCAAACTTGACAGGGGATGACGGAAATCGTTTCAATATACATCAACTTTGCAGCCTGTCGGAAAAAAACAGAAGATCAAAGAGAAACACAAAAAGATCTCACTAATAAAGTTTTTATAATAAAAAACGCAAGAACTTTCCTTTTTTATTTCTATATAAAGTTTTGTGAAAATTAATATTAATATAGTGTCTAGATTCCTAACGAGTCTACGTGATTGAGCTTTTGGTTCGCGTCGTATTTAGAGAGTACTATAAAAAAATAACTTGAAAGCTTGCCCTCGTTTTACTAATTTATAAAGTCTTTTAGTTTCACCACACTTGTACAAAAATTTGGAATTTGGCAAGACTTTATAAAGACAGTAAATTACATTTTTTTTTGCCAAAACAAATCATAGTTATAGCTATTACAGACTTTGAGACAACACGATTTGGATAAACTCTATTTTGGGTGTAGATAACCTTCTTTTTGGGCATGCCGAGTGTGTAGTAGAGTGTGCGCGCTTCATTCCCTGAATCCCGGGTTCGAAAGCTGTCCGGGGCAAGTAACCTCAAAAATTATTAAAAAAAGTTGTTTCCAATAGCGGTCGTCTCTCGGCAGTCAGCGGCAAACCTCCGAGTGTATTTCTGTTATAAAATAAAACTTGTCACAAAAAAGAAAACATTCGCTGTTCGGAGTCGGCGTAAAACAGTGGGCGCAATTTGCGTCACAATAACAAGACGCACACCACAAATTGTAGGAGAAGTTCGGCCAAAATGGTTTAAGCGATTATAGCGTCAATTAAGTAAGTAAGTAATGGGTTGGTAAAATAATACGCAGAAGAAAGTCTGCCTACAAGTGGCAGAATCATTTCGAATATTGAAAAGTATAAACTTTTGTTTATTTAACACTAACAGTAATACAGCTTTTTTAATTAACTTTTACGCGCACCTATGATTTTATTTATCTCAGCGAATTCATTAATTTAATTTACCTTATTGAAAATGTGGTAGCCCTGTTTATAAATATTTTCGAAATTAACCTATCTTAAAATCTTTGGCGTCGTATCAGTTAAAGTACCACGCCAATCAAATTTAATGAACCCGTTAAACATGTGCCAACTCTATTGCAAAATGTTTTCATATACATAAATTTCTTCATTTCACACTAACACCCCTATTACCTCCGTTAACTTAATTAGTGAATTAAATTGATCTTTTTAGGCAGTTGGCAACCTCCTTTGAAAACATTTCTATATTTCATTTAACGTGATAATTGCATTTATTTGACTTTTGTGAACAGCTGGCAACCCTTTCCTAAAATTATTTAGAAATTTTTACGTGCACCTATGATTTCATATTCCATCAAATTCATTAACACCCAACTTATTAATTTAATTTACTTTAACTTAAAACAGTTGACAACTTTCTTTTAAAATATTTTGTAAATGAAATTTTAATCAACGTCGTTTGTTTGACGACACATTCAATTTTTTTTTTATTTCACTCATTAATTTAATTTAGTTTAACCTTTAATCAGTTGGCAAATAATAGCATATCTTATGCAAATCTGTTCAGCATCTATATTAAGATAATAATAATAAGCCTCCTAGGTTTAATCGAAGACTTTAAAAGTTGAAAAATTGTAAAGAAAAGCCTACACAGAAAATATTACTTATCAAATAGTGAGATGATGAATTGAATTTCTTTTGATTTCGTAACATTTTTGATAGCTTACGTATGTACATTTCTTTATAAGAACCATCATTTAAGAGCGAAGATAGTTCCATTTCGAATGTTTTCGATTTAACAGCAGACTATTTACAATTCCCCAGACATAAAATTTTGGCAAAGCGTTACCTCATCGGATGTTTTAGGAGAGGGTAATTTTCAATCATATATTAAGCATTATTAACGAAGTGGAGGGTTTAGTGTAATTGAGAAACTTATTTATCAATGAATAAGCTATGTTTTCAAAATTAATTTAAATAATTTACAAAAAAAAAAACTAACTTTTAAAAGGTTAGTCGAAGTTTTTCATAGCGACAATTTAAAGAATGTTTTGCTGGCTTCTCTGAGTTCATTTTATATTTTAAGTTTAGTTTTTTATTACAATATTTAAATTACAATATAAGAAAAATAACATAATCTTTGAGAAAATAACAATAAAAACAGGTGTTCCTTTAATTCGATCTGTTATGCTGCAATTAAAAAAAATATCTCCTAAGATTAACAATTTTGTTATTTTTTTCTTATTACCTGATCTGGAAAAATCCTCGGTAAAACAGTTTTAGAATTTTCCCATCTAAATTAAGGTGTATATTTAAAAACAATTTTATCGTGTAATTAGGATCCGCGGTTAATAGATCCCAAATAACTTTGGGGTTTTTTACCTTTTCCAAGAACCATGAAAACTCAGTAAGTCCCCTTTTCCAAAACTAAATAAGCGACGTAAAATTTGGACTTTTTCTAATAAATGTTCTACATACAAAACACCGTATATATTTAAAAAAAAAATATTATGACCAATTTGACAATGAGCTAAGCTTTGAAAGTTTGGTCAGTAGCGATTTCTTCCGAGTATGCGAAATAACAGGGAAATTGAAAGGATCATTGCATAAAGGGGTTTTAGTTAGGCGCACGAATTGTCATAATCTACTTAATTATCAGATAGTTAATAAGGCATCCAAAAAGCGGAAAAGAAATAACCTTCTTTATTGTATTATGATAAAAACTACATTTTCGAAAATCAATCAGAATTAAAAAGGAATCATGCAAGCTTTTGACATTTTATAAACAATAAACGCAAAATAATTCCATTTCCAACTGTATTACGCTCCGGTGGGAGTTAATCCTATAGTTCGCTAAACGGGTGTAACCTCTTCAGTAAATTCTTTCAACAAATAGAAGAAGAACAGCAGAGAGAAATGCAATGATTCAATAGCGACAATTATTTACCGACGGAATTGATATACTCTTTTGACATAACTGAAGATGATGTGGAGCTTGCAATTTCTAATTTGTAAAAAAACCCGACAATATTGCTCCCATATTATTTTTTTTAATTGTGTGACTAGTCCTACTACTTGGATTTTTAATAATTGCATTATGAAAATCAATATATGTTCAATAACTTCGATTTGCAAGTCAGGATACCGAAATAATATAGCGAATTATAGTCCAATTGTAAAAAAGTATTCGATCATGTCAATACAATAAGATACATAGAAGAGCCATCTTGGATTTTTCCCTGAGCGATCAACATGTGGAAATCTTCTAGTGTTAACTAAATGAATTTTTAGATCTTTCGAGACGAAAACTCAACTAGACACTATCCACACCTATTTCTCTAAAGCATTTAACAAAAGATTTTCTTTTGCAGAGGTCCTTCGCTCAAATTTTTTTTTAAGTTTATTTCAATTTTAGTTATCTTCGGCCTTTAAAAAAATCAAGGTCGACAGATTTTTTAGATTAACCCTAGGTTAAGACCATTTGGTCCAATTTTTTTTTTGTTTTGTTTGTAACTTTGGAACGGTGATATATACTGTCTAAATTTTTCAGCTCAGGTGGTCTTTTTATAAAACAATATTATGTGCGAAAATTTAATTCTCTGACTTAAAACTGGACTAAGATAAATTGAAAATTACGAATCTTAGGTTAAGGGACCATTTGGTCCATAGTATATTTTTTTTGATTTTCTTTACATTAATTTTCCAAAAATAAGTATTTATTAGTTTGTTCGATATTTTTTGGCACTACATGATGAGCAAAAAAATGTCTTTCGGTTGGTTTTGCAAATAAACGCACTGCAAATGGAGAATTTTTCATCAGACTTAGACTTGCAGCAACTACAAATTCCTCGCTTTCGAGCTCCTGAACTAGAAGCATTTTTAGAGCAGGCCACTGGTGCTGGGTTTTACCAGAGTTGAGTAAATAATAAAATAATAATATTTAGCAAGTATTGAACCAAACTAAATATAAAGACTAAGATTAAATTGTTATTTTGTATGAAAACTGCAGTATGGACCAAATGGTCCTCTAACCTAAGATTTGTAAGTTTTTTTTAACCTAACAGCAGGGTTAAGAGGGGCGACAGTTGGACATTTGCACAAGGTGGCAACTTAGATAACTCCCGCTCTGAATGCTGCCAATAGGCTGAAGTAAATATTACAGATTTTCCAAGTATTCTAATATCAGAGCCTCCGAGACCAAGCAGTAGAAAAATCGTTTACTGAACATAGATACATCGAAAACTGACGGTGATCATGAATTCTTTTCAATATTAATATCTCATATTTGAATCAAAATAATTTAATATGAATTTAGCGAACACAAAACTCAAACTGCATAAAGTCATCTGGGTATTATGAACCCATTAATTGATTCACTTCACCCAGATTACACTGCAAATGTTTATTGGAATTATGTAAGCATATTCTATACACACCATTTGCTTATACGGAAATATTCGTTCAGATTTAATTTACATGAGTCATTAGAAAACTTTAAAATATCATTTTTATTGCACATAAATTCGATCAAGCCACAACTATAAATCCTTTTATTACAACATCAAATCCGCAAGCTAAACATAAATTCTGCCATTCAATGTCCCAATGGTTCAATGACGCACACGACCCCCAACAATACCTAACAGCGCAAATGACTAAATTATAATTTACAGTTCATTTATAAAAACCAATCCAGCCTCACACACCACCATCTCTTTGCATTCGCACGCTCTAATACAACAACAAAAGTGAAGTCCTCGAAGGACTATGGAGTTGCCGCCTTATAGCTCACCATTTGGTTTTGGCTGTCAGTGCCGTTGATGAATAAAATATGATTTACTTACTTTAAGTTTGAGGGTTTTGTAGATTTACTTCAATACATCCACACTATCCACTCAAAGTACTCACTTACAGTCAACACATACTCCTTCGCCATCTCCCTCACCCACACTCTAACCCACGTTTTGACATCGCCTAACTTTAGCCTGCGCTTAAACTTTAAATATTTACTTCTTAGCAGCGGCTTTGACTGTCGTTTGGTGTGAATTAAACCGCTCAGTTCATTTTATTGCTATTGTTTTTTTGGTATTGTGGCACATTTGGCTGTTATGCTGACATGCGGCTATTGTGCGGTTGTGTGTACTTTGGCGCTTAAGCTATTTAAGTGCATTGTTAAAATTAGTTCGGTCTTTCTTTCGGTAGCTAGCTGGCTGGCTAGCTTGCTGTTTGCCGGTTTCACTTTGGGTTATGTAGCGAGCGGTTGGTTAGCAGGTGTTCATCATTCGCGCACATACGGACGCTGCTGTTGTTCGAAAGTTCTGGTGTATTTCTATTATGATGAGCGAGTTGATATGATGTTGCTGTGGCTACACCCTGCCGGGTTTGGAATTTTAAGTATTTAATAACTCAAAAGTGTTGTGAATTTTTTACTTGACTTGTTTGATTCGTGGTTGCTCATTTTTGCGCTCGCTACAGATGCTGCTCCACTCAACCTAATGGCACATTAGCTATCTGTTTTGGTGTGCATATGAATTCAGGGTAGGATTTTATTAATTTTTTATTACTTTATTTAGTGCATCTTTCAATTTATCGCTTTACTTCACATTTTTGGTGACATCTGGTTGGATCGCATGTGATTGAGTTTTGTGTTTGATGTTTGTGTTACGCTATGTGAGTTATAAGTAATTACAGTTATTGCCATTATAATAGAATCAAGTATTCCTTCCTAATTCCTAATACAGTTGTCAAAAACATTTATCCTCAAGTCGCTACCCGGCAGCATTTGGGTCAAAAACAAAGAAACGTTGTTGGCAACATTCAAGGCGATTGCCCCTCCAATTTGGTCGCCTGGGACAAGTAGAAACCAGTGGATGAGACTACAGGCTACCCAGAACGCACCACTCTGAACGGCAACGGGATGCCTTCTGATGTCATCTGTCGAACATCTACACCATGAGGCTTCAATGCTCCCAGTTAGGGAGCACAACTTTATGCTCACCAAGTAGTTTCTATTCGGTTGCCACCGTAGTGGCCACCCACACGGGTACCTGCTTGATGTAGAACCGTCTCCGCGATACGTCAGGGTGCATCTCCTTGATATGTCCGACAAGATACAGTCATTCACCACCAACAGACTAAACCTTGCTGCCTACCGGTTAGTCTTAAATGACATTCACCTAGAAACAATTATCACCTTCGTCAACTCTCGCCCTGTCAACATCGTCATCGGAGTCAAACCACCCCCTTTAGCTGCTCCGTGATTCTCGCGTCACTCTGACTCAATTACGATCTGGATATTGTAGCAGATTAAACTCCTACCTGTCCAGAATCAGCCCAGATGTACTTAATGTCTGTCCGGAATGTTATAAAGCAGACTCATCTAACACCCCTTTCCCTTTGATCCGATCCTGTCGCCACTCTTGGCCCTCCCCCTAGATGAGTTTGATGATAACGACCATAGAAAAACCGATGTTGCAGGGTCTGAGTAACCGTTAGAACAACAACAACAACAACAGTTTGTAACAATATTTCTTAACCAAATCATAAATTAACACTCAAACACGTATTAATAGTTATTTCATTAAAGAAAAAATAAAACTCTTTTAAAGTAGACAGTCGTGGAATTCAATAAACAAAAAAAAAACAGAGAACTAAAACTCGTCAAAACTCGAAAATAATAATAAAATTCGTTTAGCAATTCCATTGCCATAAATTCCACTACGGACTCACATACCGACATTGTTATGGAATGCCAAGCTTCCTGGATCCTTAGTCAAAGTTCTTCCTTATTTTGTAGTTTAGCGGACCCAAGCTTTTCATTTACAATCTTCTACAGCTTCTCTATCGGATTTAAATCCGGAGATTGCGAGTCGTAACTACGTTGATACAAGACCCGAAGTATGTTTCGGGTCATTGTCCTGATGAAACTGCCAAATCGTAGGCATGTTCCATTCAGCATAGTTTGCTGTCCTATCTTCTAATATTCTTAGATATTCCTTTTTTTCCCGAATCCAAAAGAGCGGCCGAGTCCCACTCCAAACCACGGAAAACATTCCCATAAAATTTTGGGGAATGCTGCTGAAGTGACCGTCCTTGGCCTGATATAGATCCCGGTCGTTCCGGTATCGTAGAACCGACTGTCGTGGGAACTTGAAAACGTTTATCTATGTCGTCGCTATCTTTCTATCAACATTGGAAATTTTCGGGACAATCTGCCGAAGAGGTTCCTTTCTACAAGAGGACGGGCAAGAGTTCTTGATGAAATTTCTAGGCTTACTGCCTTCTGGATGACTGCAGCGGATTTTTTTGAAATTGTCGTACTCTGGCGCAGTCGACCTCTCAGTTTGCATTCTTTTTGAGGCGAAAAAGCAGTAAACACAAATTTTTGAGATCTGTTCATAATTTTTCCAATGTCCTTTTGCGTAAACCATTTTTTTGTTTGGAAATTTTGTATGCGTTTACGTGCCTCTGCCGTGTAGTGCTTTCCCCGACTCATTTCTTCGAAATTAAACCAAATTTCACTAAATACGATACGATTTATGACACAATGTACACTTACAATGCAATTTACACACCAAAAATTTGCAAAAAAAAACAAACAGTTTTTCCCCTTCTTTGATTCTATTATATCTTTACTAAAGGAAAATCTCACCATTGCAAGTTTTAAGCGCAAAAGTAACATTAAAACGAAAACGGGTTTTCATTATGACGTTTTGAACGACAAATAGTGTGAAGATTCTACTACAGACAAAAGTTATCGGAAATATAATAGCAAAGATGAACAACAGCTGATTGTTTCGCAGCAATCGACCTGATTCTATTTTATTGTCCGTAATTGTAAGTGCTGGTATGTAAGAATATATGTATGTACATACATATGTTTAAATATCTAGTTTATGCAGTTGCTAATATTTCAAACATATGCCCAAGTTATTGAACTACTTCCGTATTTGGTAATATATCTCGGTTTCATTGCCTTAATTTACAAATTTTACGTTTCACTAACTTGGCTTTGAAGTAAAATATAAAATTCGTATAATTCGTTTGAAAATTCACTAATAGATTTAATGCTCGATTACACAAAATATAGTTACATCATATTTTATTTATGTCAGCAGTTGAATAATTGTGAAGATATGCAGTTGTGTGGAAAATAAGAGAGACTCTACGTTTTGACTAGTTTTGGCTAATCCTTTTTGGTTTGCTTTATGTTTGTTACTATAAAAGTCCAGCTTGTTATATAAAAAAAACCAAGGACCGCAAAAAACGATTATTGTTCAAATATCTACTCAAAACTTATGAGGAAAGAGGTTTAAAACAACATACTCCTTGTAACAAGGGCTACTTGGTGATATTGATTTTAATTTTTTTAGTTTTATTTAAAAAAAAAAAGAACCAGCAGAACAGATTCTTTTCCGGCTGTCGGTCTTCCTATCAGTCGCTGCACCTCCTCAAGTGGTTCGGGTTGATCATATGCTATATAAACCCAAGCGATCAATAGATTTCGAGCGCTTTTATCTTCGGGGGCCTTGATTACCTTGACATCGTCTGAGCGGAAATTATGTAAAACGAAAGCATTGATAGTATTCATTACAAGGCTTACAAGGATGCAAGCCCTTGGTTTCCTTTCTCCGCGAGTGTATAACAAGTTGTAGTGCCTGATCTGCAGACACATAATCTTTAACTGACAGATTTAAGGACTCTGGATAAGACATATATCGATGTGCTCGTTCCTTCGAAGGGACTGAACGATGTCCAAGGCGGTTTTGGTATGTTGCATCCTTTGGATCGTTGATATGACAAGTATAGCAAGCTTGAGCTCCTGCATGAGCTTATTTGTGTCATCGGTATCTTCCAGGTTATCGTTAGCTTGAAGCTCGAAACATCTTCATTTTGGTCTCCCTGACGCCAAACCTTAGCTTATATTCCTTCTGTTCCTGTATCAGCGGAGACTCGTTACTAATTACACTACTCGACAAATTTTGATCAACTTTAGTCTCCAAGAATAAAATAGTCCTTTCTTAAAGTGAAATTTTCTCCTGATTCCGAATATGACTTCCATTTTCTTGTGGCAGATCTAGTTTCCGAGATATCGGCGAAAATATGAAAATTCCCATTTTTGCAGAACACTACTTCAAATAGGTACGGCAAAAATTTGTATTTTTCATTTTTTCGTTTTAAACTGTTGAATTATGCATTATACTAATTCCCATAAAAATGTCTTGCCTTCACCTCCCTCAAGTATCTTCAGTAGTTTGGCCACTATGCCAAAAAAACGTTCAAAAAATGTTGAAAAAAAAACGAAATTTTTTACACAATTTCAGATTTAACCACTTTAAAATCGGTAAAATTCTATTGACGAAAAAAAGTTAGCCCTCCTATGTTGTAGGTAATTTAACTACGAAAATTTTAAGCATACCAGTACAACAATCGGACGTGCCATTGAAACTATAGCCCCGTTAACTTGCAAGCGTCTATCCTACAATTTTAGTATTACTCTGATAAAATTGGCGAGACATTTCATTTGGTCACTCTACCTTAGGGTCTAATAAATTTAAAAAGACATCAAGTATTTAATTGTCACTACTGTTTGTTGTAAATTTTGTTTTGCAAATTGTAGTGCAAATTTATACATACTATATCGGTAGATGTGTTTACGAAATGGCTTGTTGCAAAAGAGATTTTAAATGTAAAAATAATCCGGATGATTTTTGCTTTATTTGCGGACATTATATTTTCGGAAACTCAGCTCGGAAAATAACTAATTCTGTCAGAGATGCATACTTTCATTATTTCGGTTTCCGTGTAAAAAATCTCGATAAATCTTGGACACCTAATTTTATTTGCGCCTCCTGTAGATTAACTTTAATGAGATGGGTATCGGGTAAAGGTCATAACATGAAGTTTGGTATTCCAATGATGTGGACTGAACCCTTTAACCACGACCAGTGCTATTTTTGCGTGATAGACCTTAAAGGTAAAACGAGAAAAAAGAGGAAATTAATAAGTTATCCAAATGTGGCATCAGCTAAAAAACCAAAACTACATGACCATACCTTACCCATACCTAGACCGCCTATAAGTTTTGAAGCCTCAAGCGAAAGTGACTCCGAAGCAGATAATTCAGAAAGTGGACAAGAAGGAGAGATCCCACATCGAGTCTCACAAGCCGAACTTAATGACTTGGTCAGAGATTTGAAATTATCGAAATTTGATAGCGAAGTTCTAGGATCTCGTTTGCAGCAATGGGGCAGCCTGGGCCCTCCGACAAGTACTTACAAATTTCGAAATAGACACAAGACTTTCTCTTCTTTTTTTACTAAAAGTGAAAATATTTGCTACTGCAATGATGTTCAAGGTTTATTTGAAGCACTAAAATTAGAAAATAAAGTGGATGATTGGCGCTTGTTTATAGACAGTTCAAAGCATAGTTTAAAAGCAGCATTACTCCATAAAGGAAATTCGTTACCGTCAATACCAGTGGCACATTCTGAGAATACTAAAGAAACTTATTTAAGCATATCAAATTTACTTGAGCTCATTCAATATAAACAATTTAATTGGAGAATTTGTGCGGACTTAAAGGTAAGCATTTTCGGTGGTACAGTTTAAAATAAATAGTATATGAAATACATCCTAGGTTGTAGCTATAGTTCTCGGACTTCAAGGAGGTTTCACTAAATATTGCTGTTTTCTCTGTCTTTGGGACAGCCGTGCTAGAGAAACCCATTATATTCAGGAAAACTGGCCACCAAGAGCTGAGTACGAACCAGGTGCCTTCAATATCGCAAACCCGCCTTTAGTAAATCCCGAACGAGTTATTTTGCCAGCACTTCACATCAAATTAGGATTGATGAAAAATTTTGTAAAGGCTTTAAATAAGGACGCGCCATCCTTCCAGTACCTAACGAAATTTTTCCCTAAAATAACTCAAGCCAAATTAAAAGAAGGTATATTTGTTGGTCCGCAAATTAGAAAGTTGCTGAAAGACGAAAATTTTGCGAATCATTTATCATCAGTAGAAGCAGCGGCTTGGGACAGCTTTAAGCAAGTCGTTAGTGGGTTTCTTGGCAACAACAAAGATCCCAACTATAGAGAGATGGTCAAAGCCTTGTTGAAAAACTACAGTGCTATGAAATGCAACATGTCCCTCAAAATGCATTTTTTGCATTCACATTTGGATAATTTTCCCGCAAACCTAGGTGCTGAAAGTGATGAACAGGGTGAAAGGTTTCACCAAGACCTCATGATTTTTGAAAAGCGTTACCAAGGTTTTTGGAATGAAGAAATGATGGGAGATTATTGCTGGACAATAATACGGGAGACAAACCCAGAAAATTATAAACGGGTAGTGAGAAGTACCCACGTCCCTCACTATTGACCACCACGGTAAAATCGCTCAATTTGACTTTTTTAGATGTAGATATGTATGTATTTAATGTTGTTGTCGTTGTTGTTTTTTACTGAATTGCTGATTTATACTCATATTACTCAATTGAATACAGTTTAACGTGCAAACATATGTCTATAATAAAACGTTATAAAAAAATAAAAACCTAGTTTGAATAAAAATTTTCTCTATAAAAAAATTGTAGGATAGACGCTTGCAAGTTAACGGGGCTATAGTTTCAATGGCACGTCCGATTGTTGTGCTGGTATGCTTAAAATTTTCGTAGTTAAATTACCTACAACATAGGAGGGCTAACTTTTTTTCGTCAATAGAATTTTTCCGATTTTAAAGTGGTTAAATCTGAAATTGTGTAAAAAATTTCGTTTTTTTTTCAACATTTTTTGAACGTTTTTTTGGCATAGTGGCCAAACTACTGAAGATACTTGAGGGAGGTGAAGGCAAGACATTTTTATGGGAATTAGTATAATGCATAATTCAACAGTTTAAAACGAAAAAATGAAAAATACAAATTTTTGCCGTACCTATATGAAGTAGTGTTCTGCAAAAATGGGAATTTTCATATTTTCGCCGATATCTCGGAAACTAGATCTGCCACAAGAAAATGAAAGTCATATTCGGAATCAGGAGAAAATTTTACTTTAGGAAAGGCCTATTTTATTCTTGGAGATTTTTTTTGTCGAGTAGTGTTACCAGAAGGATGGGTTGGATATTTCCTTGCTCTTCCTCTATCTTTAGGACAATTTAGTCGTCCATCTGGACAACTGGATTCTGCAGCTTCAGACACTGGATGAGCTTCGAGGTTTTCATCTTAATCTTTGATAGCCAAATGGCCATATGTGCGCCCGAGCCCTGTTGAGAATCTCAGAAGCTATGGCAAGCTTTAGCGAATGTCTTCCCATGCGCTGCTAACCGTAGCAACACATTTCTTGAGAAATTCCCTTGAAATACCGTACGTATACTTGAATTTAAAACTCTGCAGCCGCGGCGGACTTCCAAACTCAGGTTGGTCTGTTTCTCCATACGTTGCTCCACAACCAACTCAGATAGCTGCCCCGCAATGGAGCTCTACACTGCCAAAACTTGTGTTCCATTATTACTATTTGCATCAAAATGAGCAACCTGGCGATGGTGTTGGAAAACCTCGTTGTAGGTGCGCTTTGCCGATGCTACAGCACTATAGGAAGAGTTTTCAGCCTGCTGGCGAATTCGCCATTATTTCCGCTGCGCTCGTTCACTTCTGGTGATCGGTTTCGCTTCGCAGACTGCTGTGCTTTTGGTTGTTGTTTCAAGTGTTTGTATCTGGATTAGTCTTATACTACAGATTCCAAACTCCCTGGCATGAGAAGCCGTACCAGAGCAGACACCGTCCGCTCCGCCGATATAGCTCAGAATTATAATTTGTGCATGCAAGCTCTACCACTGCATCAAAGTGCAGATACGTCTATGGGGTCTAGCCACTTCCCTAACTAAAACTTCCAGCCTGTTTGAATAGTTCTGCAGTACTTACCACAGTCTATGATCCTTCAGTAATTAAACTATTTGAGGAGGGCACCACGTGGGTTGGTAAAACATGGCTCTTCGCTGCTTGCAACTGGAGAGCGTTAATGTATACACTGATTAGCTACGATACAATCCCCTAGAACCTGTGATATCCCACCTGCTGCATTTTTTCTTTCGACATACATAAAACCCAAACTCGACAATGTCAACGTAATAGTAATTTGTCAATAAAGTTAAATATCCAAAGTTTTGGCCAGGCCTCTTCTACAATTTGATGTTCGCGTGATGTTGATGCGCAACAAAGTCAGGGAATTACAGGTATAGTTGTATAGTTGACTCTCATAGCAGGCATACACTTGGAATATTGACTAATTAACGGTTTTTATTTTACCAATATATATAAGTATATACTACATACACATATGTATTCTAATTAGATATTTTAATAATTTTTTGGAATATGCTAATTGTTGTTTGTTTTTTTTTTTGCAGGTACGTACTTAACAGAACTTGAAGGCAGATCTCCTTGAAAAAGACGCGCTAATAATGGAAATGTAGGAAAAATATTTGTTTATTACATCCATTTATGTAATTTATGAAAGAAGGGTTAGGTGTGCCGAAAGGGTTTTAATTGCATTCCGAAGTTTTTTGACAATAACTGCAAAAGGGCCTCGAAAACACGTGTTTTTTCTATATCTGGAAAATGTTTATTTGGGAATATAAATCACACTCTTTTGCATGTTCAGCGGCCCAATATTATTCTAAAACGCATTAGTCAATACTCATTAATGAAATATTTGTAAACTAATATACTCGATGAGGATCCCAATATGTTTACGAAAACTTCGAATTCATCCAGTATAATAATCTCTTTTTTTCCAATTCGATTAACTGTTTTTCTCAATAAATTCAAATACTAAACTAAAAGTAAAAGAAATCAATAAAGATCTCGTCTAGATACACAGCTGATTTAATTCAATTGCATTCATTATAGTTATGAGATATTCCATGTCAAATCGGCAAATGGCAGGAATCGACCATTTTTTGCATGGATGAAATTTAGTCGAACATTTTCTTTTATCCTATAACAAAGTTCTACAAGCGGCGAAAAATTAAAGAAAAAAATTCTTTCCTAAATGCATGTAAAATTTAAAGTTTCACAGTTTTTCGAGTTTATCTTTATAATAACACAAACACCGTCAGAGCTACGAACAAATGCTTGGATTTGTTTGTCTAACAGAAAAAGGTGGGAAAAGCAAAAAAAAACCAAATTTTCATTTTTTCAAAATTAAAAATTTAAAATTTCTTTAAGCGAATTAAGAGCTAATATTTGTTTAAGGGGTCCCTTTTTTGCAAAATAACACTCTATCGCCTTAGTAGATTTGCATTGTGGTTTTGTGACATTTGAAATTTTATTGCTCCAAATTGTAAAATATAATATTTTATTATATGATATTATTTTATTAAGCGGTTGCGAAAGAAAAAAAATTGTTCTTAATACAAAAACTCTTATCTTGTAACAAACAAAAAAACGTATCCTAGAAAATTCTGGAAACTTTTAATAGCATAAAGGCGCAGTTATATAAAAAAAAAAACAATAGCAAAAAAAATATTTCTTTTCCATTTATAACATGTTGGAAATTTCAAACTTATTCAATTTATTTCATTTTTTATAATATATATTTTTTGTTGAAAAAATTCAAAAAATTGAATTTCATTCCCTTTTTTTTTGAAATACTTCTTAGGCGATCATACAATTTCCAAGGTGTTTTTGTGAGATGTGAAATTTTGAATAAAACAAAATTGTTTTTCTTTTGCCCTAAATTTGGTAACTATTTATGTGATGTGATATTATTTTTAAGAGATTCCGAAAAATTAGAAATTTTTTTCTAACTTCTAAATCTTGTAACAAACATACAAACGAAACGTAGAAAGTTCTAGGAGCTTCTAAGAACATATAGAGGCAATTTTATAAAAAATGTAACTCAAAAAAATTTTAGTTTTCATTTATGCAGTAGTAAAAATTCCAAACTTATGCAATTTAATTGAATTTTTTATAATAAATTTATTTTAAGAAAATTAAAAAATACCAAAATTCGGTAAATCGTAAACTAATATGTTATTTAGCGTTCACTTTTTTCTAATACAATACCTCTGAATTTTTTGGAATATCCTATGATTTTCAAGGTGTTTTTTGAGATGTGAAACTTTAAAAAACAAAAATTATTTTTCTTTCGCCCTAAATTTGGTAACTACTTATAGTTTTAAATTATGAAATATGATATTTTATTATATAGTGCAATGTTTTAAGAGATTTCGAAAGAAAAAAACTTTATTCTTAATTCAAAAATCTATATTTTGTAACAGAAACACAAACGAAACGTAGAAGCTTTTAAGAACATGGAGGGGTAATTTCAAAAAAAATGTAGCCCAAAAAAAATATTTGCCATTTATACGATGTTGAAAATTTCAAACTTATGCAGTTTATTTAATTTTTTTATTAAATATTTTTTGTTGAAAAAATTAAAAATTGCTAAATTTTAAAATTTTCAAAGTTGAATAAATCGTAAACTAATATTTTAGTTTGCGTTAGTTTTTTTCTTAAACAATACCTCTGACTGCTCTTCGAATATCGTAAGATGTATTTTTGTAAGATGTGAAATTTTGAAAATTGGAAGCGAAAATTCATATCTTGTAGCAAACAAAAAAAAAACATCTCCTACAAAGTGCTAGGAGCTTTTAATAACGTGCCGGGGTAATTTTATAAAAAATGATGCTAACAAAAATTTAATAATAATTTAATAAAAAAAAAATTATATTCTTTTTATTTGAGCCGTTAATTTTATAAAAAAAATTGCATGCAGCGTTGAATATTTTAAAATAATGCAAATTATTTGAAATTTTTATGGTATATTTTTCATATGTCGAAGGGATACGATTTTTAAAGAATTTTTAATTTGAAAAAATTAAAGAAATCGTCTAACCAAATTGCATCAAAATCGAAAATGCTCGCTTCCCATCATTGGACGATTTGACATGGTACTGAAAATGTGGATGCGAGTCGTTAAAGGAGTTTTTATGAAATAGTAAATATCTTGTGCCACAAAGCAAGTAACATAAAAGGTTGTACTTAAAAAATACAATAATATATTTGGCATTTGGTGTTAAATTTTTTTTTGATTTTTCAGCTTTTGTTTGATTACTTTTACAATTGTCTACTATTACTCAATGAAAGCCAATTGAATCGAGCTAGTTTCATTATTTGGAATTTTGTAAGCATTAGTGTCCTGACCTACAGCCACCTATCATGCACCAAATTAAATTAAGAACCATTTCCTTCTATTATTTATCGCAGCTAGCACGCGTGCCCTTAAGGCCTGGCGTAGATTTTATGTGCCTCAATAAATAAATAAGTATCTAATACATTGATGCTTCAAGTTGTCTATTTTCTAGCGTCTGTATTTTTTCATAAAATCTTTGTTTTTCGTTTTTTTTTCAATGGAAACAGGTGGAATGAAAAAACAGTACTTTTCAATATTCTTCATAAGTACTCAATTATCTTCTCTACATTTACACAATCTTCGATTGGAGCATTTAGACACGTGTCTCGGTGAGAAAGTTTCCTTTTTTAAAAAATAAAAATAAAACCAAATCAATTGGATTGGTCATACAATCCATTTCACTACATTAATTATTCTTATTGATTTTACATAATTTATTTATTGGTTTTGGTGATTTGTCGGTTTGTCGGTTTGTCTGTCTAAGGACACGCGTAAACGAACAGTCAAATCAAGTTAAACAACTACAATGCAAAAAAAAAACCAATGAATGACTCCTTTGCTCAACGTAGCGGAATTTTCCATCATCTGCGTGACGAATTATTTTCCTATGTATTTGTCTATGTTGTTGTAGTTGTTTGCTATAAATTTCTTATGTTAACCGAGGAGCATACGCGAAAAAATTTTGCTAGCGCTCAAGTTGATTTAACAACCACAAAATTATTTTGACAGATTGTGTGGTAGCAGATTTAGTCAAGTTTAATTGAAATCCATTAGAAAGAATTGAATTAATCGAAAGTGCGTCGGTATTGATTTATAATTTGCTTAATTAAAGTTTATTTTCATTGCAAAAGTACTTTAATTTATTTCCAAGTACTCAGAGAAATTGAAAATTATTGAAGAAAAAGAAAAGTTAGTAGAAGGGCAACTGGGAGAATCTCCGATATCGGTTTACCTTAAATTTTTTGTTGAATTTCGAAAATATTCAAAAAAAAAAAACAAAATCTATGAATGCATTTTATATAATTTCATTAAAATAATTTGCTTTTTCAGGGCATTGTGTGATATGATTCGAAGCAAGGCAAGCAAAGTTCGGCATTGCATTTTTTTCACGACGTTCACACGATGGACTTGGCTTCTTATTTACGATTGGAATAACAAGGTGATCGATTCTTTCATAACGCAGAGCATCCGTTACGGGTTCCATTAATTTAGTTGTATATTTTTTGGAATATTTTCAATTGCTCGCCATAGTCTAAACTGGCTTCTTCTCTCCTGCAACCCTTAAGTGACACATTTCTACTAGCGGTTCTTTAAAGAAGCCAGCTATTCTCAATGTTTGCACCGTTAACTTAAGTCCAAATGTAATGCCATCATTCTTTTTTCTCGAAATGAGCAAGAGATGTGCTGGCCTGAAATATTTTGGTCAAATTGATCGACACACATCAGAAATTTGTTGTAGTGAGTTGCAACGCACGAACGTGGAACTGGTATTTTACTAGCCAATTGGCTACTAAAGCGAGATGCTGTGAAGAATCGAAGCATGTCGAAGTAAGGCAGACCACCGAGTTATTTAAACATTTTGTTAAATGTATTCTTTCCTCCTTGATTTCTGCGGCCTCGTAATGATGCTCTCTTCGCCGTTTTCGCATGCCCTTCTTATGTGGAATAGTACAATTTATTTCAAATTCGGGTTTCTAGGATTGTACCGGTAGCTTGGAAGTTTCCCTTTTTCAAGTAAATCAGCACTCGCATTCCAATAAAAAGGTTGCCAAAGTAAAATGAGAACGGAATTTCTTTTACTTTTCCCGAAAACTCGTCAATCACACACAAATGCGGGGCTTTTGCCCATGCGCCAATCTATTTTCATATGCAGGATTCATTCTAGGATTCTTACCTTGGTATATTTTAAAATAGATCATGTATCCACCAGGGGTGCAATGAGATCAATCTTTGTATCGAAAACGTATTGACTTTCCTTCTATAATTTGTTTACATCCATGCCATCCGAATATCAAATCATGATTAGATTCGTCATATGAGATATTTGGTTTTGGCTGAAAATTCTCAATCATTTTTCATGGTCAGTCAGTGAACGTAGTTTCCAAAGACTATCAAGCCCATCATAACTAACTGTCGGTTCGAATATTGATGACTTGATGTAATTAAAGGTGCCGCGTCATCGATATCCTCTGGATCGCAGTCGTAAGTGTTGATTCGCATGCCGCTTTCAAAAACAATTTCACATCCTGCCTTAAGTAGAGTAGAATATACATTATCGAGAATTCTACGTTCATCGTCCCGACATATATTCCCATAATGCTCATGGCTCGATATAAAGTGCCTGGATATTTATTGGAAATTCGTTTTACTCATCAAAGCACAATGCTTTCAAAAAAATTCCAGTTCTTCTTGCAACGACAGTGGTTTTCGAAAAGCTTAGAATAAAAACAAGGCATTACATATTTTTTGTGTACCTATTCAAAACGAAACTAGCTCTAATAAGGCCCACAAGTAATAGTAGAAACAATTAATTACAACAAACACGTTTAAATTTTAACTAGTTACCAGCCTAGCCTGCCAACACAGAAAATAAAATGCTTTGAAATACATTTTTTTTTATAACCAACTCATTGGAAGTTATTTTTGTATTTCAAGCGGAACACAAAAGCACACATCTCATTGCCTGTAGTGCGATTCACTAACTTTAAACGATCCGAAGATCACAATTTTTGTCGACAATATTTGTCGTTTGCAGTAAAAATTGTGCGATTCAGTAACTTATTTTTTACGACACATAACAGCTGTCTCGTTGTATTTATTCAAAGTGGTAAAAAGTGGCATCTTGGTCAAACCAAATGCCAAAATAGGCGAAAAGCAGAAAATTTTAGCGATTGTTTATTATATTTGATTAGACAAAGTGGAACAGGATATTCGTTTATTTCAAATAAGAAATATTCATAATTGTTTTTATATATTGAAATGTTCCATTTTAGCTAAATTCCTCTCTCTTCTGGGTGATTTGGTAGAGTAGTCATCAACTCGGCTTTATGGAATATCCTCAAATATCAGGAATCGCCTTCGAATACACCGTGGTTTTCGCTTTCAAAATTCGCTCCTTTATGAACCTTGTCGTGCTCCATTGAATCGTTTATCTATGTATTAAAAATAAATTATATTTCTATTTTTATACTTGAGTTCTTGATAAAATTTTGCTTTTACCATTTGCACACTAATTGCATGCTACCTATGGAAGTTGACATAAACCTCCACATGATTCTTTGGCGCCAAAATTGATAGATGTGTACAATCGACGGCTCCCAAAGTGCCTCCCACAAAAGCCGACGACACTTAAACAAACATTTCTTTAACAGCTTGATGCTCCACTTGAGTCATAGGAAACCTGTCAAGCTGAGAAATTAGATCTTCAGTCAAGTCCGTAGATTTTGAAGTTCATTTGCGCTTAAATAAAAAGGATGGCCCACATCCTGGACTAAACGTCGATCCACTATTGGAGCGTTTACTTCTTTGTCACCTTGTGATAAATCAAATCCCAGATATTCAATGAAAATTATTTAATGTTTCTTTTTCAGTTTAAAAAAAAAAATCACCGAATTTCAAATGTATCTCTTATTGAAGTTGAAATCCCGAATTTTTCTTTTCTCGATTGAATTAACGACATTAAATTTGTTATCGTTTAGTTTTCGATAATCGACTAGCTAACGACAACAGCTGATTCGGCTATAGCGAACAGTTAGTTAAAAAATGGATGCTGAATAGCAGCATCGTTAAAATTTTCATTAAGATGAATTAACCATGCGAATATCGTTAAAATAAGTTAGAGAATCGTAATCTGATCCCGATTATATAACCATATGGCAACCCGAGGGTGATTCGGGTTAAAGCAATGGTGCGGTGACTAAACATTTTGGAATTCTTATTTAAATCACTCAATTGACATAACTAGCTTCAGATTTTACAAATTTTGGGGTAAAAGTGTATATATTTTTTTTAAAAAACATATTTTTTTAAACTCACTTAAAACGTGACAAAGTCTACTTTTTTCTTGATATTGGACTACGAGAATTTTTTCTAGAGATTATGGAATTATAAGTAAAAACCAATTTCTCTGTTCTTGGAAGTTAGCGGCTGAAATCGGGATATGGGTCTTCCAAGTTTGAAATTTGACCTTTGGTAAAAAATCGTTTTTATTTATTGTTGTTAAAGAACTCAGAAAAATTAAAAACATGGCTGCGGTTCACCTTATCCTCTTATCTAAATGGTTAGTAACTTTTTTTTGTGCAGACTTCTACTACACGGACAAATATCAGACTTTTAAAGAATTAAAAACTTTGTATTTATGATTTAGATTTTAATTCTACGAAGATCTCTTCTTTAGACCCTGGAATAATGCACTGATATTTTAATTTTGTAGTTTTTTTCTTACATATAATAAATTAAAATAATTTTTTGCGTAGGCCGATTTCCAAGATTCGAAGGCTCATATCTCGATTTTGAAAGCTAGGTTCGAAAAACAGACGAGTGCATTATAGTGTAATTGATAGATTCAAATACTTTTAGTGTAATGCAAACGAAGCACTGATAGTTATTTCATATGAAATATTAAAGAAAGTTATATACTAGCTCATAATATCAAAAAAAAATTAAACAATCTCAGTATAAGAGGTCTAAAATACATATGTATATATTTTTTTTTAAATTTGTGTAACAAAAATTAAAAATGGTACTAGTGACCAGGCTAAAAACATAACAATCAGGCAAACTCAGGCATACATCTATATAACGGAAATCTATTAATAATTTAAAAATGTAATTTAATGCATTATATCAAGATGTATAAACGCAACATATACAGCTTTTGTTTTAATAATCTAAAGAAAAAAAAAATTTTATATTAGCAGAGCTATGGTGGAATAGCAAAACTCATGTCGGCACTTAATGGTTAAATTTTAGTAAACAACTTAAGCCAGCAAAATTTACTCTTATAAGTTCTGAGTGTAAAAGATTACTTTGATAGAGAATTTTCGATTTCCAAATTATCATATTTGTCCAAATATTCAGCAAATAATCACGTTTGAATTTTTTGCTGCCTTTGCTTTTAAATTAATTTAAAATTCTTTACAACATCGAATTCCTCATCTGTACGCCTAAATACAAGACATACAACATGTTTGTTTGATACTCAGCTGAGAGATAGGTAGTTATGTATGTACAGTATTTACATATATACCCATTTTCGTTTTCGTCTACGAAGTCTACCATGTCGTATGAGTAACTTTTAATTAACGATGATTTATTATTTTAAATGCAAATGCGCAACACTTTCCTCATACCCGTAAGTCTATGCATGTATTGTATGTGCAAATGTCTGTAGATATGTGTGTGCTGTCTTTTTGCACGCATGTTAAACACACAAAACAGTTTCTCAAGTTTTCACTCCTCAACCAATTGCCGATAATATGTAATAAATTCTTGGAAATTTTGTGCTCATTTCATTTGGCGATGCTGTTGTTGTTGTTGCTGTTGTTGTAAAAGTCGTGTCGAGTGCGCGAGCCTTATATGTACATACATACGGCTGTCATGTTAATTGCAGGATTAATTGTTTTCCTATGTTATGATTGCGACATGCGCTAACTTTTAGACATTCATTAAACTAAATACATACTCGCACTTGTGTGGGTGTGTGTATTTGTCTGGGTGTATATGCACATAATTAATGACACTTTGTGGAAAATTTATTAGTGCTGCTTGAAAAGCTTAAAAATTGAAAGGTGTTGAAAAAATAATCAACTATTACACTTAAGTAATACTTATTTGTGGAAGACTATAAATTTTAAACTGAAATTGGTTTTAAAATGAAAAATACTGATAAATGTTTGCCCGAGTTAGAATAAAGCAAAACAATGCAATAAAAAAGAGAAGCAAAGTCAGTCGCTGATCTCGAAAATCTGTGTTCTGTATTTAGTGGTGTATCTTAGAACTATTAAAATTCCGATCAGAGAGACTCCAATAAAATTTAGAATATAGTTTTATATACTGTTAGAATTTTCTTCGAGTATCAGCTCAGTTATTTCTACCACTTAAATCACAAGAAATTATATTGTTTGGGTACTATAAATATTACCTTTTGGAGACAAGTAACGAAAATATGGGATTTCGCATTTTCACAAAAAAAAACTGGCTTGAAAACCTCTTTTTAATATCTCCAAAAACGATACTTTTATTTCAATTGTATTTATTAATATCAGTAACTGAAAATTTTAGAAATTAGCACTTCAAGATTTTATTGAAACTTTTTATTTGGTAGCACTGGATATTGATATCTACTTTGGACATTTGATTTCTGGAAAGAAAACAAAAAAACGGTTTTCCGAAAATATAATATTTTTGGGAAAAATCTGAGCTTTTTGAGAAAAAAAAGAAAACTGAAAGAAGGCCCAAATATTAGAATCAAAAGCTTAAAAAAATCTATAGAAATCAAAATATGGAAAAAAGGTTTGAAAATGTGGTCTATGATTTCATTAAACAAGTAAATAAAAAAACCTAAAGCTTGTCAATTTAAAATTCAAAACTTTTGCTTTCAAAAATATTTGCAGATAAATTACTACAACAAAAGCTCACAAAAAAACTGGCGATGTATTTTCTGTTGAAAATTTTAGTAATGATTATCCGATACCACTTTGTATTCGAGCTCTGTACTCATAAAAAGTATCGACAAAAAAAATCCAAGTTCATTAAAATATCAAGAGGAGGTACCAGATACTTTTTGTTTTTAAAATTTCTCAGATCAAAGTTTTGGCTAATAGCTGGTTTACAATAAATAAGGCTCAATAGTAATGTGCTATAACTATTAAAAAAAGACATAGTAAATGTTTACTGATCATTAAAGAAGCAAGTAACTGAAGAAAAGTATGAAAAGTTGATCACCTTTTTTAGATGGTCAAGATTTTTTTGTGAAATTGATTTTTTCTGGTTGACATTGATAAAGCAAAAAATTAGTTTGACAATTTTTTGAAATTCGAATTTTTTCGGAAGTTCTTAGCTTAACTTTTATCGAAATGGTTTGAATTTTTTTATTATTTCGCATTTTTGTTTACGGATTCTGCTAATGTTTTTTAACACTTAACCCTAATACTATTTTTTATACGCTATATATATTTTATATGCTAATTTTTAGTCGAATTAACTAACCAATTTTGAACACCGATATTTTTCTAGTTGTATGGCTTCAATTGTTAGCAAAAGCTTAAAATGTTGCTACTTGAATATTTTTAAATATAATAAAACAAAGGTGTTGACGCTTTGTTATAATTTTAATTTAAAAAAAATTTTAAAAAAAAATAGGAATCATTTTTTTGAGATCAGGCATAAAAACACTAATAAAGAAATAAATAGAAGAATTCGAAGCTACACGATTCGCTTAAATCACATGAAAATAACCTTAAAAACAAAAGCGTTTCTTCCTTTTAAGATCAACAGCTACAAATTATAACTATTTGAGATTCCCCTTTGTTTTTGTTGCACTTGGTCATTCGGTGAAATTCCAAAGAATTATAATAAAATCATCTGTCAAGCTTCGATTATACTCAATTTGATATTCCGAAATAACAAAGTACGAAAAAAGCAACCTTTTCACCTCTGCCAGAGAACATTGGCAATCGACTACATAGCTTTCCGATTATTTAAATTTTACCATATCTGAGAAACACCCAATTGAAACTTTCCAAAGAATAATTTTTTCGTCCATCCAAATCCGCTAACGACTTTTCAAATGTTTTTTTTTTTTTGAGTAGTTTCTTGGTTTAAAATGTTATACGGAAATATTTCATGTAAAAATTCTTACATTTTATTACCCAGATATATAATTTAACAATTTCTTCCAACTTTTTTGAAAACAAATTAGGCCGAGACGTAGATTCTTTAATAGGTCGCAAAAAACTCGAGCTAACTTTTTTGAACCCATCTGCGGGGTTTCCCTTAGATGAGTGTACTTTTAAAAATCCTAATGGAACTCAGTTGATTTTTTGTCTATATTTAAGACCACTAGGTGACACATGAGTCGAGATATGTACAAAATCCATATTCATGGTCCGATTTTAATAATATTGAAAAAGATGGTGACGCCGCAATACAAAAATTATTTTTTGCAAAATAAACGTTGTAGATGGCGCTAGGCGAATTGTTAAGAAAATCTGTATTTATAATCCAATTTTTATACAATTAGAGATGTACATATAATGAGATTGTGGTGCGAAATACTTTTATGAAAAATTAATCCCCTAGATGGCGCGTGAGTCGAGTTATTTACAAAAACCTTATATATGGTCCGACATTGAAGATATTAGAAATGGTGCTGGTCTAACCAAAAGTAGTTTTTATGAAAAATGTGAATAATTCATAAAATCTCCGTTTTGGATCCACTTCTGATGAATTTGGAAATGGATAATGCGGGTTCGGCGAGGAGCACTGCAATGGATCTGCTAGATGGCGCTTTAATAGAAAATCCGTATTTTTACATCGTTATTCATGATACAAGAAAAGCATACTGCACGTGCGAATAGAAAAGTTTTTGTAATCCGACTTAGGTAACATTGAAGACAAACAAAAGTATGTATACTATATTCCTATACATTATTTGCAAACAAATATATAAAAGTCTATGAGATGGCTCTGTAGTTGAGATACCAGAAAATCCATATTTATGTTTCGACTAAGTTCAAATCTAATAAGCTTTGTGCAGTTAAAAACAATGCCTCTTAGTCATAGGTGAGACACTTAAATTAGTTGCAGCTAAATTTGGCAGATATCGCATGAAAAATTAAGTCAAACTTTAAAGTCCAGATTTTATATCTACTGTGACCATGGAAGACTTTTTTTTTAATTTATCGATGCTGCCTTGCTAGCTTTAAAAGGTCATCTGCAAGTTTATGGAAACAACACAAGAATAAAGCAATATAGATGAAGTTACGTGTATCAACTCATTACATAAGTATTAATAAAAGTCTCTGCACAATAAATATGAGTGAGTAAAATTTTGTTTGGTCTTCAACAGACTTACTTATAAATATTTTGAGACTTATATTATGAAAAGCTTTTCATAATAATTCTTTTTGTTCTTAATTGCAGTTTTAATCTCCTAGGCGATTTTGTACAATTCCAACATAGAAAGCAAGCCCACATTTTCTCCACCTGTTCTTGCTTCTTTTTCTGTCTGTGAGAAAAACGATTTTCAGTCTTGTAATACCAAGCTGATTCGGAACTGTTTCGGTTCTAATTCGAGACTATACCCTGGTTGGTTTTGTACTATTTTTGGGCTATTTGGGGGAAAATTCGGGAACATTTTGGCACTTGTTCGGGATCAACGGGAAGTGGAGAAAAAGTAAAAAAAAATTATCAAATCCTAATTGAATGTTTTACTGGAAAGGTATCGCTATTTAATTGTCACACCTCTTGTTGCTGCATTTCAAAAATCAATCGGGGATTATTCGAAAAGGAATCGGGTATTATGGTTTTATATCTTTAAGAAATAAAAAATTTCTTCCTTTTGGCAGTTCTGTCCTTTTTTTAATCTGTCATATTTTATAAAATTGCTTGATGCTTCGGAATCTCTGTTCAGTGTATTAAATTTTGTTTGGAACTTTTCCTACTACTTTTATATTTTAAATTTAGTAATTTGCATGTTTTTTTTTCTTTCACATTTCGCTCTGAGCATCAGTGCTTGAATTCTACTTTATTTAACTAATACGTCAATAGTTTGTTGCCTAACTTCTTAAGTGCGATTTAAATTCATGCTTCGTGTATTCTTAGCTATTTGTAGACCTAATTATTGAAAAGTAAATAAATCTCAACACAACAGCTGCTGCTCATTTTGTAATCTTTTTGTATAAACAGTATTTACAGGTAAAACGCTAGCGAATTGCAAATACCATCAAAATTCACAATTTGCCTGTCTTTTCGAATCTACATATGTATACTTTATCTATTTATTTGATTCGCGCCAGAACTTGTCCAACAATCGAACAGCTATCAGCGCTACATTTATATACTTAGATGAAGAGACGTAGAAATTTGTAGAAATTCGCGGAAAATTACAACTAAAATTAAATTACTAACTAATTGTGCGCCATTGATGTTCGTTGCTTCATTTAAAACCCCTCTATGTACCCACTCTTCGCTTTCACCAACTATAACAATGACTATGAAATTAATTTAAATTGAATTTGCTTTATTGTGGCTTAGATGGTTAAGTTCGGTTGCCAGGAGTCTCACCTTTTCGTATGTATGTAAGTATGCCTGTACTTTTGTTTCAATAAACATGAATGGAGTGCTCGTGAATTTCTCGAGAATTTCGTACAACAACAAAAGTCTATAAAGGGCAAAAAAGTATACAAATTTAAAAAAATGGTCCCAGTTTATTTTATAAGCAGCTCCATAGGAAAAGGAAATGGTGGACTTTTTTTTTTTTTTTGCACGATACCCGAAAAAGTCATTACATAGAATTTTGGGAAAAATGCAAAATTTTTATATTATTAAAAAATAAATAAAGAAATTGCTTTATAAAAAAAATTTTTAAAAATAATTTTATAAAATTTAGAAAAAAAAATTTTTTAATACTTTATCTTAATAGTAATTTTGTATTATTCAGATTTCACGCTACGAAAAGCATCGATTTTTCCAACAACAAAAAAAATATCTTCATAAAATTTTAGCTTCCTTAAAATATACTGAAATTTTGAAAGACATATTTTTGTGTAATATCTGAGATAAAAAAGCTTAAGGTTAGCGCTTCTCGTTAAAAACAAGTTTAAAAAAGTATTTATTGAATAAAAACAGTACAAAAACAACAACAATTGATAAAGAAAATTGAATATTTTTGTTGGTTTATTTCCTATATTTGTATATTTAAGATAAATATTAGTATTTTGAGTATAATACTGAAAGAGAAAGGTTTTATTATTTGATCTCAGGCATTACAGAAAACACCTCTTTCAAAATTTTACTGTATTTTAAATATCGGTAATTTTTTTTTTTTTCAAGATATTAGAAAACCTAGGCAACCTGTCTACATTTATTTATTAATTGCCTTTGGAGTATGCAACCATTTCGGTCTGTGTCACACATAACAGGTGGCATCCCTATCAAAAATATTGTTCTCGTCGTGATGAACTGGTTGTTACTCAAAAAATAATAATTTATATCACTTGTGTACAATTTAATTAAATTCAACTTTTCAAACAGATGGCAACCCTCTTCAAAATATAGTTGGCTACTCATATATTAATATTTTATATACTTGTGTAAAGTTTAATAAAAATTGACGTTTCAAACAGATGGCAACCATCTCCAAATTATATAGATGAAATTTCTCCTCTTCGGGATGAACCTTTTTACACATAACTCTTGCATAGATTAAAAAAATCCAACTTTCAAAATAGGTGGCAACCTCCATAAAATTTATCTATGAACCTGTTCTCTGAGATGAACTGTTTGGCACGCATATTTTAAACGTTCATATAACTTCTCTAGGTTTTAATTAAATTTTACTTTTCAAACAGGTGGTAACCCTCTACCGAGCATAGAATATACTTTACGACCTATTCTCACACCTCTGAGATATGCATAGCATATTTTATAAAAATCTGTTGAGCGCTTTTGGAGGACTTCGACCATAAACACCGTGACACGAGTTTTGGGTTTCTAGTATGATAAAATTATTACATTATTAATTTTTTAATCATATATAATAATATAAAATTTTTTAATTTTTCTTAAAATTTCAAGAAAATGACTTTTTGTTGTACGATTAATAGTTTTCGAGATAAAAATTCTCTTCACTTTTTTAAAACTTCCTTCGAGAATATCTTGCGAAAATAAAAAAAAATTACAAAATTGGTTAGCAGTACTACATAATTACAAAGTTTAAGAAAAATATTTCATCCACCATTTCCCTTCTTCTTCCTGTGAAGCTGCTCTACTTCACTATCAACAATTTCAAACTCACAATATTGAGCTGAATGCGTAGCAGTGACATTTCATCTGTCCAACATAAACCAATCGATAAAATTTTAAGTCAAGTCATTTTCATTGGGTGAACGTAGTAGAAATGATATCAGACGCCAAAGCAGTTGGCACAGACAGTCTATTAAATAAATACCGTGTAAGTATTGTGAAAATTTCCGCTGAGCCAACAAAACGAAGGCGTAGTACACAGTGGCTTAGTTAGTTGGAATTCAATATATCGTATGGGCTCATAATTGAAATGACATCGAATTTCATTATGTCGCATGATTTGTTGTTATAGTAGACGAAGGAACTGGCAGGCATGTGATTGCCGTTGTTGGTGCCGGTTTGAGCAGCAATTGACTAGCATGACACCAATTGGCACAATGACAAAATTTATGGTATGAAAGGACTAGAAGTGATTGGGTGACCGTTTTACATATATATATATATATATATATATATATATATATATATCTATGTCTATTTTTGTACAGTTACTCGAATAACTGAACACATGGTGATTTTTTCAAATATTTAAAATGGTTTTCGAAAACAATTTTTTTGTTAATTTTTTTATAAAAACGTTGTTCACTGAAATTGGTGCTTTGCTCCCGTTCCACGTGAAATGAGCTTTCAAAATCCAAATATGATTTGCCGTGAAATACGGCATCATTTAGGGCTTCAATAATTATGGTCGAATGCGGTAACATGAAAACCTTTCACGCCTAAAGCTTAGTACTCTGTTCTTGTGTCACATGAAATGAGTGGCACGTCAAATTCCATACAAACCATCCAGTAAACCATCGATGAAAACCATGCAACAAAGGCTCGCAACATCTTAGGAACATGACGTTAGCAACATTTTTGCACAGCGCACCAAACGCATGTTGCTGGCGGAATTTAACGGCTACGAAATTAGTACTAGCCTTAAGCATCTTGTCCAAGACTTATATAAGAAAAAGTATATACAGCAATACTTCAAACTATGAACATAATGTTTAAGAATCAACAAATTTTCAACGAAATTTCAAACTTTTTAATTTTTAGTATTATAATATGTATGTGCCGCCCCTAGAGGCTAGAAATTTCTCTTGACTTTTGATTTTTTTTTTTTAAATTTTGATCATGTAAACTTTTTACATTTAACACTTGTAGTTTATATGATGGAAAATGTGAGAGACGAACAGCAAAAACAACTGTTAAAAATGAACGGAAATTTATATAAAATCTATCTGTTATACAGAAAAAATGTGAGTAAGGTCACAATTTAAAAAAAAATATATTTAAAAAATCATCCGGAACTTTTAGCCACTTCAGAGTTGCACAATCTTCTGCCAAAATTAAATGCAAAACTACGCGTGGTTTTTTTAAAAAATTTATGAAAAAAATGTATCATAGTTCCTGCGGGCAATTATTGTCGTCATTATATCTGGCGTAAAAGTAATCCTATAGAAATTAAGCACTAATAAAAATATATATAAAATTTTTTCTTTCTTAAAATGGTAACCAATTTTATAAAACAAAGAACCAACTAGCTGACGCTTGTTACGAAATATATCATAAAATCAGAGCTGTTTTCTCATTTGAAATTGTAGTTTTAATTGCTTTTTATTTAGGGTAAACGGCAAATCTCAAATCGCTACTATTATTTTTTAAAACAATCTCTAAATTCCTGAATTCCTTTACACTTTAGAAAATAATTTGAGCTACACACGATGCCTTGTAGAAGTTTCGCTTAGATATCAGTGTTAGAGCTTTCATTCCTCCTAAGTCGGTTTTTAATTTAGAGAATAATTAATTGTCGCTTGGACCAAGTCAGGACCATTTAAACAGGGATGGTCGAGCTCAGTGAAACCGCATGCCTTAGTGGCTGCCATTGGAATACGACACATGGCACTTTCCATAGCTCTTTTCTTCAAAATTAAGTTTATTTATAAGTTTACCAATAAACACTTACAGCGAGAGCGTAAAAGAGAAATAGAGAGTAAAATTGGGAGAAAAAGGAAACTTCAATTATAATAATTATTGTTTGTCACATTATAATTTGGCTTACGTTTGCGTTTGACAATTGACATCTTTTTGAGAGCTACAAGTTTCTGCTAGTAAAATTTTTACTTGATTTCGTATCTCCCGCAAGTTATCTGGGTTATTGAATGCATTTTCTTTCAAAACTTGTAGACGCTTTTAAGAATTCGTAATTATATTTGATAATAACAAACACCTTCATTGTATTGATCGGGTTTTTTAATATCCACCAGTCACATTTTTTCGAAATCCCTTAATCTTTTCCTGAGGTTAAGTCATCGTTGCTATTTTTGGTTGTCTAAAATTTCTTTCTCCGTGCATTCCCTCGTTCAAGAAATAAGTTTTGGGGCCCACCTTTCATAATCGCTTCGGATGGCCATCCTTGGAGGGCTTGGCATCAGCTGGTTATCCTCCAATTCCCGAAAAAAATGGTTAAGTTTATAGCTTAATGCTAATGAAATAAGACCTTTTTTAATTAATCACCATTTTAAAGTGTACATTCTCGTGGCTGATAGTAGATAGAAATTTAAAAAGTAGCGCGGCTTTGCAGAAAGCGTTTGCCTGTAATCAGTTTAATTTGCCATACCGAATATTTGCAAGATGCGTGAGCAAAACCGGCCGAACATTTTTTAGGATAAATTTTGTTTGTTATAAATAAAAGTTTTAAAATTCAGAATGAATTAAAAAAATTTATAATTCAACAAATTTTCATCAAAATTGTAAACCACTTTTAGAAGATTTTTTCAACATTTTTCGTGTTTTATAGCTTATTTAATTTTAGTATACAAAATTTCCCAGGCCGAAATTAAAAACAAAATATTAACAAATAAGCAGTAGTTTCTTGCCACTTCAAACATGAACTTAATTATACATAAATTTAATAGACTATAAATAAATAATAAATAAAAATGCTATAAATAGATGGTCATAAATAATAAATAGATAAAACTGCGTACCAAAAAAATTTCTAAACGACCTTTTAAATTTTTTTAAAAATATTTCATTAATATATGATGGGTTTTTATAAATCGTGTGTGCAGTCTGAAATTTTACAATAATATACATGGTTTTTGTTATAGTACAAACTATACTTAATTTTGAAAAAATTAGCGAGAAAAATTTATCACGAAAATGTCTGCTCGCCAGCGTAAACAATTTGTTATTAAAAAATTCGAAGGTTTTATTGTAAACAAATATTAATTTTGACAATCCCTACACAAAGGCAAGGAGATAAGCTGTTTTTTGTTTTGACACCACCTTCTATGAATTCGCCATGGTACCACTTGTGAAAGCCAATTGACTATTTCTACAAGAAAGTATAAAAATTCAGTTCCGATGACAACGAAAACAACGAGAATATAAACCAAATATTTTAGTTTGACAATCCATACGGAAGTTCTAATGAAAAATATTAATTAATAGTGTAAATTTTGTTCCAGTACGTTTAACACCACTTATTACGGTCTACGAATTAAGCCATCTATCTAATAGGCTACGGACGCCAGATCTGTTCTTTGAAAAATATCAGTAACATTAAACATATCTATCTTTGTATTTACATTCTCTTTTTTTGTTTATTTTCACATTCAATTCACTCGATTGGTTTTGCAATGGAAATGCCCTTAGGTATTTAGGTCAAAAAAGGTCAAAGCATTTCTGGTATGCGTCGGTATTGCCAACAGTACAGTTGTACTAATTTACATTAATTACGCGCGTATTGTAAACGACTATATTATAGATATAAATATTTTGCACGCACACAAACGAAAAAACTTGTACGATGACCTTTAGTCCTACCAAGCACTATTTTCACTCACTCACTTGGCTGCTAGCCAATTCAACTGATTGCCTCTCGAGTTGTCTGTCAGGCTTTGATTGCGAGTAGTTTTACCCTCCTTTAACTGCGTTTACTTGTGCTAATAAAATTATTATTGATGACTAATATTGTATTTGCGTGCCAAGGCAGGAATGCACTCAGATGATAATTGTCCTTTTGTGTGGCTCACTGAGTTCATTGTTAAGAATTTCAGAGTGAGAATGCAGGGCTTGCAATGAGGTGTAAAATTTGTGGAAATATTAATGTATTTTTAGCGAATTGAATAGATAATGGGTAATGCCGAAAATAGCATCATCAAATATTTATTTTTGGTTGTTTTTTCATACAAAGGACTAATTTATTGAATTTTTCTACAATGCCAGTTATAGCTTTGAGGCAACTTTTGTCAGGTTCATTGCTGGATTAATAACAACTTTCCGTGAAAAAAGTTCAAGTGACTGTTGGAATCCGATAGTTGGCTTTTACAATATGAACACCATCAGTTCTTTTTTAAAACAAAATTTCCATAACTTTTATTTACGGCTATCCAAGAAATTTTTAAAAATATTGCGCGCACCTTAGAGTTACAATTATTTAATATTATATAAAAAGCCAAGCATTCTGCTGCTACTCACCATAAGCCGCTCAAACTTTTGCTTCCATTTCATTCAGCCTGAAAGTAGGCATACAAAAATTTACAACAGTTTCGATGCCCGTGTAATGGCTTATGCGTTGTTTCGGTTTATTTTAAGAAAATTAATTTAAAATATCAAAAATAAATGGAAATATGAACAACAAGTGATCTTCTCACATTCATATGAATTATTGGTGTTAAGAAATACTTTATTTAATTTAGCAAGAAAGCGCAACTACTGTAAGATCCCGGCAGAGTTGCCACCCATGTTTATTACGATTTCCACGGCTCGTATCGATTGTCGATTTGAACGATCACATCTCTCAATCAATGATCAAAGTAGTTAAAAAAGCCACCAGGAACGTTAGACTTTTTTTTGCGTTCTTAAATCTTTGATGGTGTGTTGAGAATTTTCTAGCGAATTTACAGCTTAGTTTTGTTTTTTACTTTTTGGTAGTAGTTCGAGTGTCAGACAATGCAAGAAACCATTGTACTACGCCAATACTATCCTCAGGTATGAAGGTCTTCAATAGAATTTATTCCGCTAATACATTTACATAACTCACTAAGCTGACAGTTGTGCGGTTTTCTGCATCTGGTGGGCTACTCTAGCCAAGAAAGTAAATATTAATAAAGTAGAGAGAGTTCAGCGGATAGCCGTTCTGTTAATTACCGGGGCTATGAAAGATACAACCACTAAGGCACTTAATGTGCTACTCAATTTCCTCTGGCTCGATCGAAACAACATACGTAAGCCAGCTGGCCGAATGAGAAGAGTGGAGATTCGATGCTGTTGAAAAAAGTGGAACCATTTCTGTTTCCACGGATGGGTCCAAGTCTGACGGCAGGTTTGTTGAAGGGGTATTTTTGAGGCAACTCAATGTAACAATCAGCTTCAGTCTATCTGATTTGGCAGTATATTTTGGGCGGAGGTAATGGCAATTTCAGAGGTCCAGTGTTATGTGATTCCAGTCGATGAAATCTCTATTTTGACCGATAGCCAGGTGGCTAACTATCTATTTTCACTCTAACGAAAACATAACTACCAAGGGTAGCTGTGGAATGCCGCCGATCTCTTAACTAGATGGCTAAGACGCCTCCACCCCATATTGTGTGGACTCTAGGCCACTGCAATAGACAGGTAAACTGCGAACTGATTAGCTTGCTTGTCAAGGCAGAACTCTGCTGGACAGTGATATAAGTGATTCATCTGGCATCTCCTACAGTCGTGTAAGCTTGGAATCGCAAACGACTGGTGGAAGTGTGAACCCACTTAGCAAATTGCTAAGGCGCTCTCGCCATCGATGAATGACTAACGAACGAAATAACTTCTCAACCTGGGCAGACAGGATATTTGGATGAGGTCTAGGGACCACCTGGCGTGAATGCTCTAGGAGTTATCGTGGCGTGGAGTAGGAGGAGACCTGACTACACCACCATTGTCCGGCACTAGCTAGAAGGAGAGCTGAAGTGCTGGGCAGCTATTTCCTTAATGGACTTGACAATCTGAGGAAGGCAGAAATTAGAGACCTGGCGAGGTTTCTTAGAAAGACGAAGAGCATTTAGGGGAACAGGGTTCACTCAGGAGCCACGATGCGGTATCACAATGGGCCACGATTATAAGTGTGCCGCACTAGGGACTGCCGCCTAACTTAACTTAACGTAATATGCCGACAAGCAAAGGAAATGCAAAGTCGGAAAACAAATATCGACTTTAAAAGCAACGAACGGTTAGTTTTATCAACTATACTTTAAAAGCAATATTTACTTGAGTTACTATGCCAGCTTTTAGAAGAGCCCTTCTATCCGAATTATCTAATCGTCTACAAAACACACATAATTTATTCCACTTCATACATTTGCATGTATATATGTACATGAATACTAATAGGTACTTACATATACACTATATATTGTAGTAACATACAAAAGCAGATCTGAGTAAACTTGTACATATTTTCCAAACCAAATAAAGACATTACCTATGCACAAAAGCGAAACAGCGTAATTATGGTCATCCTTTTTGGCGACACTAAATCTTTTGGTAATTAGAAAATAACGAAAATGGAGAAATACAAAGTGCGGACGAACAAAGAAAAGTATGGAATAATAATAATTGTCTCTTAAGCTTAAGCTAAGTTCAAAGAAGAATTTCCAATAAAGTGTACGCTAATTGCTATAATCTCTAGAAATGAAAAGGTACCAAAATAACGGTATGGAATAATGGAACAGGAAGAGATAACAAAAAAGATGTCTGGCAACTAAACGAAAATACAAAACGAATGAATTACTTAGCGTTTTATCTTTAGCAAACATTACCAAATTGTTAAGATGGGTGTGTAGTTAAATGCAAGCAAACAAAATTCAAGACAATTAGTCGGGCTTTTCAGGTTACTTGCTGAAAAAAAAAAACAGAAAGTAGAATAGAATAAAATAATAAAAACAATTCCCAAATCATACAAGGCAATTATGGAGCAGACGACATTTTTTGCTTGGTTGCTTTTATTCATTCTACTAATATTCTGTGTGTGTGTGAGTGTGTGGGCGAGTGAGTGGGCGAGTGTGTGGGCGAGTGTGTGAGTATGTTATTAACTTTTCGGACCCAAAACGACTGCAGGGGAGCGTACAAAATTTAACACAAATATCCTATACTCTACGATAACACATATACTAAATGTACGGAGAGTTGCCATCTGTTAAAAAAGTTATAGTCAATGAAATAAATAACTTAAATCGCAAATTGCTATAAAACGGCTGGATAGAGCTGAATAAGATTTGGCACATACATATATATAAATATAATATAGTCTGTTCTGTGGGCTACCATCGAAACGAATTTTTAAAGCGCGTAGCCACCTGTTTCAATGGTTAAATTCAATTAAAAGCAGCGATGAATGAAATAAAATACTGCAATATGGGTATCAAATGAAATAGGCTTAATAAAGTTTCATTCCCTAAATATTGATGTGAAAGAGGTTGCCACCTGTTCACATGCAAAGTAAGTTCAACTAAAAAAAATAAATGATATATTTCAATATGAATGCCAAATTGAAGATTTTAAGAAAGTATAATTTTTGAAATATTTTTGTAGAGGGCTGCCATCTGTTCAAAAAATAATTAAATGGTATGCCAAATTAAATATTAAAATATGGGGTTAAAGTAAGAAGATTTAAGAAAAAATTTCTTTTAAAAATACCAGTTACTCAAAAGAGAAAAACAAATGAAATTTTTAAGTTAAAGGAAGTATCACGGCATGGCATTCAAAGAAAGTTCAAATATAATAGTATTGCTCTGAAACAAAAGCGCTTATAAGGAAACATTTTTGAAGAGGGTTGTCCCCTTTTTGAAACCCGCTGATTCGATTTGATTGACAAGGTTATTGAAATTCTGTAACTCTGGTGTCAAATAAAGAATTTTTACCGGCAATTTATTACAGAAACTATAAATGAAATGATACCCGTTTTTCCATGTATGCCACCAATTTTCCACTCACTCTGTTGTTTATGAAGAAATCATTTTGAAATTAAAATAATTTATTTAGTTATTTATTTATATAAGTTCTCTAGCTGAATCAGTTCTGGTGTTTTTTTGAAATGAGCTAAGTATGCAAAAATTACCGTTACATCTTGTATTTACGTTGTCATAGCTCTACCGATTGGCAGTAGCACACTAGAATAAAACTTTTCAACTATATGTAAATTAAAAAATTGAGAACCCTTTTTCTAAGATTTTTAGCTTTTTCTTGGATTATGACAGCCTTGTAGTAACTGTGCTAAATTATTTCTTCAAAATGTTAGTTATGCTTCCGAGAGTACATTCATAATGTCACATTCCTTTTAGGGTAAAGATACCCTGTGGTAAAAATGAGAGGGAGTTTCGCACTGTGGGCGGATCCACGCCCAATACGAAAATTGCCCTCATGAAGATACCCCACAATGAGTCTTTAATGTTGAGTTGTTTAATATAAATTTTTGAAGTAAATACACTACTTCTTATTTAAAATATAACCAAGGTGAAAGCACTTTACTTTGTATTGTTTCTTGGACGTTTAAAAACAAAAACAAAAAAATATGTCAAATTAACAAAATATGATTTTTTATTTTTTTTTTCAACATAAATATTATCAATATAATAATCAACATTCATTCACGGTGTAACAAAAGTATGTTCATTGACGGCGAGCTAATTTATCGAGGGCTTATGGGTAATGTAGTGTAGTATATCACTTTGCCCGATGTATTATATTTAGTATATCATATTGCCTATTACGTCGTGCTCCACGGATGCGCTTAATGTGATTCTGAATCAACTGCCCGTAGAGTTCCATATCCGCGAAATTGCAGCAATCTCTGCAATCAGACACAGAGAGTTAGTATGCTGGAGGTCGCAGCAATACGGGTATTGTGGAGCACTTGCCAAGCTTTTAGAAATAGAGGAGCAAACAAACTATGTACCTCCAACGCTCGCTCTGAGGCAAAACTTTAACGTAAAGCTTCCTTCAAAACGGGACTAGAGTAGGTGGGCAGTAACCGAGGAGGTCAGGTGCAAAATGTACTGCAGAGTGGCTGTGGGGGTGTTCTCAGAGATGCTAGACGTCTATCTTCCGTCCTTCACCCTTCCGGTTACCTGACTTTACCAGCATCTTCCAAGTGGTGGTGCTATGCATTGAGAAGGTCTGCAAGGTGCTGACAAGAAAATGTGATGGGGGACAAAAGGCATACATAGTCTTAGATAGTCAAGCAGAATTTTTAACAAAGGATTTCAACAAGATAGTTAGGGCATTGAGCTTGTCGGCCGGGTTATTGGAAATCTTTCTCGTCTAGGTTCCCGGCCATAGGAACGTATACGGTAATGAGAGGGCTGACGAATTGGCCAGAGTCGGAACAGAGGCGGATAATCACCGCGGCCGAAGCAATAGGCTACCCGCTAGACGTAATCAACATAAAACTGCACTAACAGTTCTCACGAATGGCAGAAACGAGATGGAACAGATTGATTACTTGGAAAATTGGAAAGCAATTGTGGCCCACATATAACATATCAACAACGATGGACTTATTAAATGGGTCAAGGAAAGATATAAATATTTAGACTGACAGTAGAGAAACAGTGCTTCATTACCCCTCTGAGTGCGCGGCTCTGGCTCGTAGTAGACTGCAGACACTAGAATTCTTCCTGGCGAGCGATTTGAATAATATTTCTAGTTGCACAATGGAAAACATCAGAAGATTCGTCCTTAAATCCAGATGGTTTGAAAATTGTGAATCAAAACAGCACAACAGCAGAAATGCAGCTTTCAGTAGAATCAGTTTATCAAAATTGCGCTCTAAGCGCTAGTTGGATTCTAGGTTTTTACTAGACAACGCTACATCCAACCAACCAACCATATCACATTACCCACCAATTTTGACAATGCCAATTTTTTAACCATCTATGATTTTAATTGAATATATTTCAAACTACTTAAACAATTAATAATCTTACATGATTTTTTGTAAGATTCTTTTTAGAAATTCTAAGTAATAGTCGAAAAACTTATACTTACATATATCACATTACCCTAACTCACTAGAATGCCTAGATATGTAACTATATAAATGCATGGGGAGATGAGCAGAAATGTGTAGGCCCACACAAAAACACTTGGGTTACCACATACGAACACCACATATGGACACGCATCCACACGCACGTACACAAATTCATGTATGCATAAATTAATGGTGCAACAAATACGAAGAAGACCGAAAATAGCGAAAATGCAACCATTTTATTCGAGAAGCATGCACTTGAAAGAGCATATAATTATTTTGCCACTACATGAGAATGTATGCACTGGTGTTAGTGAGTGTGTATTTGTGTTGACAGCAACATTAGCGAATTATCCACTCGTGCCAGCGGTCACAGCTGCCGCCAAGCATTCGCTAAGCACCAACCATTTGGGTTTTTGCACAGTTCGCCTCCACACGTTCTCAGCTTGAACGAATGCGTGAAGTGTTGTGATGCGCGTACATATAACACATAAATACATAAATGCATATGTGTGTGAATTTATAATTTTTTTCTTTAAACCCAGATTGCTTCTATTTCATGCACTGGTATTTAATGACTGTAGGCATACTAGTCCGAAAGTGTCTGGGGCTCGGTAATATTTTGCTTTGGAAATGTGTCTCATGGGAATTTCTGGAAGTGCCAATGAATAAAAAAGTATTAAAAAAAAAACTAGAGACATAACTCTTATAAGAGAAATGAATACAAGTTAATCAATAATTATTGTAGTAAGATATAAATTTCTCAAGTAATCTATAGCCACTATGCAAAGACTTTTATTATAAAACTCGTTTCACAACAGTTATCAGCGAGATACATATTTTTAAGTCTTCAAAGACTTTTATAATGGGATTTATATTATAACAATTTTCTCATAATAATTCTCAGCGACATAAATATTTTTAAGTCTCCAAAGACTTTTGTTGTGAGATTTATATTATAAAAGTCTTTTCATAAAAATTATGAGTGAGAAAAAATTGTTTAAATCTTGAAGATTTCAGGATTAGTTCGAAACTGAATCGGGAATACTTCGAAATAATTTCGGGACCAGTTCGGGAATGCTTCTGAACTAGTTCGGTACTATTTTGGGTTCCGAAATAGTTCCGTTTTTCAAGACTTAAAGAATCTATCTTACTCATAATTATTATGCAAGGATTAAAATAAAGTCCAAAAATGAAAGTTTTTGAAAGTCGTGCAAAAATCTATCTCGCTGATAATTACTATGCAAAGACTTTTATAAAATATGGCTTAAAATAATTGTTATTGGTGATTAATAGAACTTTAATTAATAATATAAATTTCCAGGATCGTTCCTACGCTAGTTCGGTACTATTTTTGGTTACTCATAATTATTATGCGAAATCTTTTATAAAATAAGTCTCAAAATAAAAGTTTTTGAAAGACTTAAAAAAAATTAATCACGCTGGTAATTATTAGGGAAAGACTTTAATAATGTAAGTCTCAAAATAATAGTAATCGTTGATTCAAAAAAAAATTGTTCTCACTTATAATTATTACGAAAACTCGTTTGTTACTGCAAGTTTCAAGCTGTTAAATATCGATAACTTGAAAAATTATTCTGACTCATAATTCTTGTCAAAGGGCTTGTATAATTATGATGCATTTTTCAAAAAATCACTGTCAAATAATTATTATTCTAGTTCTCTAAACAAAATAACACATTTTTGTGATTTGCTAAATTTCCTGATATTTCATAGAGCATTGCTTTGGTTAAATTACCAGTCGCTAAAATAGAAAAAAATGCCTGAAAAACAAACTAGTTCAGCTGCAAGCTAACTGACCCCAATCTACTAGTTGTGAACTAATACGTTTAACTACAATGATACGACTATTCTTACCATGACCCAAAAAAAAAACAAACATTTTTATTTATAAGTAGTACGAAAATTACACGTGCCCGCCAAGTGGGCGTGGAAATGCACAGAATTTAACCCTCTAACACGTAAGAGTGCCTCAAGGCACTTATTATATTATTTGCTTAAAAAAAAAAACTAAAAGCATTTTCATCATTTGAATACTTTATGGCAGTTAATAATAAGCTCACCAACTTGTCTGCGAAAGTTTTGAAAGCTTTCGAAAGCTCCTAACGGTAATTTTATTTGATCTGCACAAGCCATGTGTTTATTTGCGCATACAATTCGGTCCGGTGCATGTTGTGTTTTGTTGTGTTAATAAAAGTGAATTTATCAAACCTATCCAACCCATAATTTTTTCCATCAGAGGTATGTTTATTTAATACTAAAATCAAGTGGCATATTTGGAAATATATATAAATTGTGCGTTGTAGCAGTGAAATAGTGATAAGTGCCTTGAGGCACTCTTAGGGCTGCAAGTGAACTTTTCTTGGCACCTGATAATTTCGCAATTATTCGCAATTTTCCTTTTGTAATAGAAGTAGCAAAAAATGACAGAGCAAGTGCGGAAACATTATAAGCTGTCGGAATTGACGGATGAACAATTGCTGGATTTGTTCGATTCAGTCCAGTCGGACGAGGAAATGTTGAGCATTTCAAGTGATGATGAAGACAACGAATTTGATGTGGTAGAAGCTCTGAACACAGCATTGGAAGATGTTTCAGCTGTGTCATTAATAGAGAACACAGTTGAAAATGTGGAAAATATGGTTCAAGAGTCTGAGCCTACCCGGAAACCCGTAAAAAGGCCTCGATCACCATTGCCATCAATTGAGCATTCAGCATGTATGTCTTCGCCTTCTTCTGGTGGCTTCAATGGCCTTGGTAAGAGAACAAAACTGCGAAATGGTTTTAAAATTACTTACAATTTTTTTGTATAGGCATTGATTCAATAACAAAGGAGCCGAGCAATATAATGTGGCGGCAGCAATCGATGCAGTTGCATGTCAACGAAGTATCCTTTCAAGGAGATTCTTCGCTGTCAGCTGAAATCATGGAGTTTGAAACTCCATTACAGATGTTTTGCTATTTTTTCAATTTAGATATCATGAATATGATCGTTGAGGAAACCATGCGCGCAGCTTTAACTGATAATATCACAAATCAGTTCAAAATTAACATTGACGATATCCACCATTACGTCGGAATTTCGATGTATATGTCAATTTATCGATACCCGAATTTGAAAAGCTACTGGGGAAGAAACGCGTTTGGACCTATTAAAAACTGTATGACTCGAGGTAAATTCGAAGCGATTAAGCAATATTTTTCACTGCGTGATGAGAGCAAGCGGATCAAAAAGGGCGAACCTGGCTACGATCCACTGTACCGCACTCGTATATTGGTAGACCGCCTTACCCAAAGATTTGACTCCGTGCCAAAGCAAGCCCGCCTTTGTGTCGACGAACAAATGTGCAGCACAAAAATGAAGCACCACCTACGCCAGTATATGCCCAATAAGCCTCACAAGTGGGGTATTAAGTTATTTGTGCTTTGCGATTCATTTGGTTATGCTTACCGCTTTGAGATCTATACCGGCGCAGGTGATAACGTTATCTTACCTGGTCACCCAGATCTTGGTGCTTCGGCCAACATTGTTGTACGTTTAACAGAAACCGTACAAAGATTCAAAAACCACATAATATATTTTGATAATTTTTATACGTCGCTACCTTTGTTGGTCTATCTGCGTGCCAAAGGTATTTCTAGTCTTGGCACAGTGCGTGCAAATCGCATCCCCAATTGCAAGCTACCAAATGATAGTACCATCAATAAAAAGGCAAGAGGTTTTTCGACTGAGTTCGTAGGCTCCTCTTATGGAGTCGAAATAAGTAATGTGTTGTGGAAAGACAATAAAGCCGTTCGCTTGTTGTCCACTTATGTGGGCGTTAAGCCATTTGCAAGGACAAACCCAAATGAAGCAATGGCAAAGGCTCTTCGTTACGAAAGGAAATCTAAGCAATACGTAGAAGTTGATTGCCCACAAATAATTCGGGAATATAATGCCCACATGGGGGGCGTAGACCTGATGGATGGACTTATGGGTCGTTATCATATTCGAGCAAAAACTCGGGATGCCGCGACTCGAATATTTTATCATTTGGTCGATATGGCAGCAACAAACGCTTACATTTTATATAGGCGTATTAAAAAGGAAAACGAAAGCACGGACAAATTGCTCGAGCTCCCGGATTTCCGCGAATCGATTGCTGCTGGATTGGTAACATTTCAGAACAAAAATGCACGAGGTCGCGTGATCACAATAGCCAGACGATTCAGTTTCCATCTTCTCCGCCAGTGCGCGTAACACAATCTCCGTCCTCTCATGTAGAGTTGACTATGCAATCTCCAACCACCCGGCGACCTTTACAGCCCCAGCTCAAACTTGGTGATAAATCAAAGCATCCAATTCAGGATTTGCGCTTTGATCAGGTAAACCATTTTCCGGTTTGGTTAGATCGAGACGGTGGAAAAAGATGGTGCAAGAACTGCAAAAGTTCACAAACGCAGTGCATCTGCTCAAAATGCAATCTGCATTTATGCTGCACAGCCAACAAAAATTGTTTTTTGGAGTATCATAATAAGAAATAAAATTCAACTTTGTTACTAACAAATGACTTTTTTGTACACTCACAGCCCCAAGAGTGCCTTGAGGCACTTATTTACATTTCTTCACCTTACAGGTAAACGAAAGCTGATAGGCAACTTTTGAACACATATTTGAATTCAGGAGCCACAATTCACCATAGAAAAAATTATTTAACTTATTTTTTGCCGTTATTTTCAAAAGTAGTCTTAGAGGGTTAAGTGCTCGAAATAACTCAAAGTAGGTATCTCATGCAAGCACTTTAATTCAGCTGTGTGTTGGCGTTGTTATCTAAATTAAACTGGAATTCACAAACGAGTAACATAGAGAGTGGAAATGTGGATGTTGATGATTTTTTGACATTTTACGAGATTAGTTTGCCTTACGAGTTAGGAAAATATTAAATATGCACCTATCGCAAATGTACTCATAATAAGTTTTTATTTTAACTTTAAATTTCCCGCTGTAGTATGACTTTCCTGCTGCTATGTGGTAGGCATGTATTTGCAGTTAATTCTTAAGAGAAATTTTTTGAATGGCAGAAACACAACCCGATATTTGCCATTACCTGCCGATGGGCGATTGATATCGGAAAAAACTTGTATACAATTTTTTGTTTGTTACGAACGCTGGACCTATATTTAAACTCTGGAGCTTCCGGGTGATATCACGAAAACACTAGGCACACACTCGGTTGCGGTGGACGAAATAATACGATATTATGTTTCCTACTTAGAAAGTTCGCACACATTGCTGCCATCCATGCATAGCTTAGAGCCGGAGGGCCGAGGAAATGCAATATGTTTGCCTTTGTAACAAGAAAGAAATTCGTATACTAATAAGTACCGTTACACTAATAATTACCGTTACACTAATAAGTACCGTAACGATGTATGGAGTTAAAAAGAAACTAGAAAATGTTCCCGCTGGGTTTGAAGATTAGTAACCTTCTGAAGATTTCAAATATAGAACAAATTTATTTATTATTTATTTATAGCTGTTATCAGAGTTTGTTAAAACTAAGGTAACAGTAGAAGGATAGCTATGACATCTAAGGTCAAATTAAATTAGTTGTTTTTTATGATTTCTCTATTTCGTATTTGATTTTTACGAATGTCCACTCTTAAAAAAAATTGACAAGGACTTTATCCAATTCATAAAAGTGTAAAACCAATTTAATAATAGATTTGATTTGTAGATTTCTACCGCAATTAAATTCTCTACTTCCATTTATCATTATTTTAATTAAACACAAAGTCAAGTAAAAGGAAATCCAGTATTTTTGAATTGAATATAAGATTTTATGATTTTATTAAGTATAGTTCGAATGTTCCGATTTAGGTAAAATGTACACTGGCTTATTCGATAACTAGTTATCATTTTGAAGGTAATTTCATATTGCCATTCTCATAGAAGCCCTCGTCCTTATTGGCAAAAATGGGGACAGTCGAGTTTCACAAGCTTCTCTCGTGGCTAATTTTTCACCGGCAAAATCATTCGCCATAGACAGAAACAGGTAATAATCATTTGCTGTCAGGTTCGGACTATAAGGTGAATGCATAAGAGCCTCCCAACCAAGCCCTCGAAGCTTCTAAAGAGTCATTATCGGTATGTGTGGACTGTCGTTTTTCATACGGAACACAATTCCTCTCCTATTGGCCAAATCTGGTCGCTTCTGAACGATAGCTACCTTTAGAAAGCCTAATTGTTGATAGTTTAGGTCCAAGTTAAAAGCTTAGTCATAAAGTATGAGCTCATAGTAGATGATTCTCTGCCAATCCATCAAATATATAGCATAAACTTCCTGACTGTCAACCCTAACTTGGCCACCGGGATTCAACCCGTGTGGCACCCATACATCGAGCTTCGTTTGTTAAACATCCTTATTTAAATGGTTCCAAATGTTTTTTTTTTGTTTGCAATGCTTAGTTACTGGATAATCGAAGCAGTGCCGCGCATGATGGTTGGACTCGAAGATTTTCATTATTTTATTGATACTTTCGACAATTGGCCTTCCAGAGGACGTTGCATCTTTGATGATTGGCTGTCACAGCATCAGGATCATAAACACCTTTCACATTATCACCCACCTAGCTTGCATTATTGCCTTTATCGAAAAAAACTGTAAACTATGATGTGTTTTCTCTTTGCTGGTGTTAATTTTTGACGCATGCTGAATCGAAACTGAGTCAAGCAACGACAAAACTGTCTGAGAAGTTTTTTTCTTAGCACAAAATTTTATCTTTCTAACGCCATACAGCGTAGCACGATTTCATTTATACGACGCGAGAGACGCACTACTAAAGCCATCTGTTGGAAAAATCCGTACTTGACCTTCAGTAATAGAAAAGCACTTTCATTCATTTGAAAGAAAAACACTAGTTTACATTAAAGTTCATTAAAAAGTTTTTTTTTTAAACTAAAAAACGTTTTTGAGATAGATGCAAAACCTCAGTGTTCGAGGTTCTTCTGCTATGAAAATCGAAATGGAATTAAAAAATAAGGACATTTTCGCGCTTTTTCGAAAATCGTTAATTTTTATACAACCTTTTAAATGGTCAATTTTGTAAAAAAATGATTAAGGATGTTTTGTTAAAAGGAAACTTTGTTACAAAAATGCGAAACTAAGGGCAATAAAATCGAAGAGAAAACGTAAAATTTATGGCAAATTAACCCTGCTGTTAGGTTAAGACCATTTGGTCCAATTTTTTTTTTTGTTTTCTTTGTAACTTTGGAACGGTGATATATACTGTCTAAATTTTTCAGCTCAGGTGCTCTTTTTATAAAACATATGTATTATGTGCGAAAATTTAATTCTCTGACTTAAAACTGGACTAAGATAAATTGAAAATTACGAATCTTAGGTTAAGGGACCATTTGGTCCATAGTATATTTTCTTTGATTTTCTTTACATTAATTTTCCAAAAATAAGTATTTATTAGTTTGTTCGATATTTTTTGGCACTACATGATGAGCAAAAAAATGTTTTTCGGTTGGTTTTGCAAATAAACGCACTGCAAATGGAGCATTTTACATCAGACTTAGACTTGCAGCAACTACAAATTCCTCGCTTTCGAGCTCCTGAACTAGAAGCATTTTTAGAGCAGGCCACTGGTGCTGGGTTTTACCAGAGTTGAGTAAATAATAAAATAATAATATTTAGCAAGTATTGAACCAAACTAAATATAAAGACTAAGATTAAATTGTTATTTTGTATGAAAACTGCAGTATGGACCAAATGGTCCTCTAACCTAAGATTCGTAAGTTTTTTTTAACCTAACAGCAGGGTTAAAAAACTGCCAAAAACTTTCTACTTCACGGCACAATAGCCAGAATGTACAATTGGTGTAATATCACATTTTGTATGGATTTGGGTCCGCTGATACTGAAAATGGCACCCAAATGTTTCCATCAGGTCCAGATTTTGGGATACAGTGTGGTGAATGTTTTTCATGACTTTGTTCCAACATAGATTGACTTTGCCTCATGTTTTTGAATTTTATTGAGATTTCCAAATTGCATTGGTAAACAAATTGTTCTAATGGTAGACAAATCCATTCGAATGTAAACGCTTAAGACATCCAAATTTCCACAATTTTATTCTAAATTTAGGCCAATTTTTAGATTTGCGATTCATAAAAGAGGGTTGAAAAATGTAGAAAAAGCCAACCTTTTGTTGGGCAAAACTCATGAAAATTCTTTAGTAACCTGGTATCTCAAAATATGAATGAGATGGAAAAATGTTGGTGTCATTTTAAAATTCATATAAAATATGGTATTATATGAAATTTACGTTCTGTCTGTGGCATCGTGAAATGAAAAGTTTTTGCTTGGTTTTCAACTTACAAAATTTTCTACTCAAAAAAAAAAATTAAAATTGACCGAATTAATTTAATTTTTAATAAATTTAACGTTTCTCTACGATTTTAACCCTCCAGGTTGCGGTAATCAAACTCGGTTTATATGAATTATTATCAGTTATTTTTTTTACGAAACGTATTCACTAAAAAGATTGAGTAAAAATGAAGAATTTTCGAAATAGTATAAAAATATCCAAGTATGTAAGATTTTAGGTCAAAATGGCTATTCCGATTTTCACAAGGGTTATATCCGGAATGTACATTTAGAACAGTAACCATTGGAAATTAGTTTTATTTGCTATTCGAGAGTTTTTCGGCAATAACAGGCAAAGGACTTCGTAACCGGGGTTTTACTTACATATAAAAAACCTTTCTTTGGAAAAATAAATTAAACTTATTTGCGTATTCAGCGGACCAAAATTAGTTTTGAAAATCACTTTTTTGACGAGGTACATACCACGCATTTATCAAATATTTGTAAACTAGTGTAGCTTATTCACCTGGAAATACATTCAATAATTACATTTTACAATGCATCGAATTTTAGAGTTGATTTATTTGTAATATGTTATACTTTAGAAATTACTGAACCAGAAACACGTTTGAGAAGCCACTTGAGTTCTTGATATATATATTTTTTTTGGTTATTCTATTCGGGCGTACATGAAAATTTAATCAAGCACTAAAACTGCGTGTGCGATTCGAATGTATTTGCTTCATACCTACACAGAGTTTCATTCAACTTGGGTAAATTCAATTAACCAAATACAACCTTTTTCACCTGGTTGGAAATCTTAGCGCAATTGAGTTGAGTTAAATATTTGATTGAAAAATAAAATTCACTAAAAGCAAACTTAATCAAATACGACAATGAGCACTTGCGCAAGGGAAAAAAATGTGAACGGACACAACAGCACTAACCGTTTATAGATTCTACTCATGCGAAATATTAGTGAATAAAAGTAAAATCTGTGGGTAGTACTCATAAATGTCTGACTATTTAATACAATATTAAATCCCTTCAGATTTTACCCAACAGCTACGGTTGGTTTAAGGAAAAGCCAATGATTTACGTAAAAGAATTTTAAATAATTTGCTTTAGCATCCAAAATAAATTGTGTGCGAAGCAGAGGGTTCTACAATCGAATGTCATCCTCGAAAGCAAATATTTTTATTATAGAGGAATTTATAGTTTAACCCTGCTGTTAGGTTAAAAAAAACTTACGAATCTTAGGTTAGAGGACCATTTGGTCCATACTGCAGTTTTCATACAAAATAACAATTTAATCTTAGTCTTTATATTTAGTTTGGTTCAATACTTGCTAAATATTATTATTTTATTATTTACTCAACTCTGGTAAAACCCAGCATCAGTGGCCTGCTCTAAAAATGCTTCTAGTTCAGGAGCTCGAAAGCGAGGAATTTGTAGTTGCTGCAAGTCTAAGTCTGATGTAAAATGCTCCATTTGCAGTGCGTTTATTTGCAAAACCAACCGAAAAACATTTTTTTGCTCATCATGTAGTGCCAAAAAATATCGAACAAACTAATAAATACTTATTTTTGGAAAATTAATGTAAAGAAAATCAAAGAAAATATACTTTGGACCAAATGGTCCCTTATCCTAAGATTCGTAATTTTCAATTTATCTTAGTCCAGTTTTAAGTCAGAGAATTAAATTTTCGCACATAATATTGTTTTATAAAAAGACCACCTGAGCTGAAAAATTTAGACAGTATATATCACCGTTCCAAAGTTACAAAGAAAACAAAAAAAAAATTGGACCAAATGGTCTTAACCTAACAGCAGGGTTAAGAAACCTACATTTTTGCTTTGCGAATTTACGATACGTTACTTTTTTAAAATTAATGATATCTAATGCTTATGTTTTCTAGCACGTTAGAACAATTTACTATACCACCAATAATATCGGCTATACATATTAGAGAAGAGACTTCCTGTCTATATTCCAGAGAACTCAAATTAATTAACTCAGCATGCCACATGCCAGAAGTCCTTAATTCAGAGAAGCGCAGAGGTTGCAAAACAAATCTAGAAAAACCTTTTCTCTATTCTTTTAGGCTATGAACAAAAGAGGCGTGTTAAGGACTCCATATTAGAGAAGCATATTCTAGCCTAGAGTGAACAAAAGTTTATTTAAAGTAATTTTAGCGTATAAAGGTCGACAAATCCTTTATAATTACACTTTAGAAATTCTAGAGGGGAATACACTTTAGGTATAATGTAATTTAAATGCACTTTAAAAGTAAAACGCGAGTCAAATACGAAATACAAGTTCAGGTCTTCAATTTTGGTTAATATATCTCTACTTCCAAGGCTGAATGATGTAGCAATTCGTGCAAGCCGTTTCGAGAAAGATACGAAATCCATTTTTGTATATGGGCGTCATAAAATAAATTTTAAACTTATCAATGAGATGGTTGGTATTGAAAGACTTGCTGAAATTTAATTTAATAGGTAAAGATATCGATTCAGAACATGGTTTTATGAGCAACGTGGTTAGACCATCATTGTCCAATTTTGAGGAGGTTTTAAGTAATTTTATGCAACTGAAAACATCACCAATGGATACGTTTAAATATCCAATATTCACAACATATTCATTGGAATCAAAGAAGTCAGCGAAAAGGTTTGCGGTTTTAATAGCGAAGTTAGACTTATTTTTTATATATGCTATTTAGAGACATTGAGCCTGAAGTGCTAGGGATTCCCTGCTTGGATTGAATGAAATTCCAGAATGATTTTGATTTTTTTCACATTGTAAAAGACATTTTTTTTTTACAAAAAACTCATTAAGGCAGTTAAATTACTTCTTATGGATTAAATATTTCCTGTAAGCGTCAACATGATTAGTGGTTTTATAAATTTTATAAAAATTATTTCCTCAATTTTTCAATTTCCTTAGTCTCTTAGTACACAGGTAGTGCGATTCACTAACTTATTTTAACGATATTCGAATGGTTAACTCATCTTAATGAAAATTTTAACAACCCTCCTATTCAGCAGCCATTTTTTAACGATTTTCGTATTCGCCGAATAAGCTGTTGTCGTTAGCTAGTCGATTACCGAAACTTGAACGAACACAAATTTGATGTTGTTAACTCAATTGAGAAGAGAAAAATTCGTGATTGCAACTTAAATAAAAATAAAATTTGAAATATGGTGTTTTTTTCCTTGTTATTAAAAAAGGAACATTAAATAATGTTCTTTGAATATTTCGCTATAATTTATTACGAGGTGACGAAGAAGTAAGCGCTCCAGTAGTGGATCGAAATATACTCCGAGATGTGGACAATCCCTTTCACCCGTAGGTGAGCAGTGGGGAATATCAATGAGCCAGTCATCCGTAAGCCGGCATTCATCGGGTAACGAATGCAATCAATGATTCATTTTTGCACCAGAAAGTGAAGTTTCCTATGCCTCAACTTCAACGCCAAGCTGCTAAAGAAATATTTGCTTCAGCGAGGTCTCCCATTGGGGGAGCCACTATTAGGGTCGTCGATTGCATGAATATATCTCCTTTGCCACCAAAGAATCATGAGGAGGCTTATGCCAACCATCATATCTACCATTCAATTAATGTGAAAATGGTAAAAGTGAACTATTATAAAGGATCCAAGTAGATAAATGATTCTAATTACGAAACAATTTCACCATACAAAGAAATCGACTTTGTTGCATACGCCGACGATTTCTTAATTCTGAAAAAATTAAATAAAGGCAAAAACCCGCTCATAAACATCTCCACCCTATTCAAAGACATATTAACATGGTGTGACTACTCAGGTGCACAACTCTCAGTCAATAAATCTTACCACCTGCATATATGCAGAAAACATTCCTACAATCCCAAACTCCAATGCAGTAATCTCATGTTGATAACCTAAAATTCCTGGGAATAGTATTCAACAAACGTTACCGATGGAATTCACATATCGGATACGTAATTAACGCAATAACAAAACGCTTAAACATCATAAAATGGCTACCATCACGAAAATTTAACTGCAACACTTACAACACTTACAAAATAGACTACGGTATCTACTTGTACGGCAACGCACCAAAGTCAGTAATGAACAAAATACACATAATCTACAACGCAGCCATACGAATGTCGCTTGGCGCTCTCAGAACAACACCAATCAACTCAATGCTTCTAAAAGCAAAAATGATATCTCTACAAAACAGTACGGGATATGCAACAGCAAAACTAGCCTCAACCATTCTCTTTAACAACCCATCACCCCTAACAAAAACCATAACAAAATACCGAAAAGCGAAAAAGAAAATACCCTCAGTAATCGATAGATTAATAACGATTTGCTCTATATCAAAGGTCCCAATAGTAAACACCAATATCTACTAAAAAAGTCGAACTCCCAGTTTGGTTATACAACCCCAACTCAATAAACACATCACTAGAGTACTACAAAAAATCCACTACACCAAATGCAATATACATAAAAAAAATTTTACTACTTAAAAGATCAACTCAGGAATTACACTTCCTTATACACCGATGGATCGAAAATAGACAACACTACCAGTTTCAGCATAACCTCAATCAATCATATTATCAAATCAGCAATATTACCCCACTATAGCTCATCATACAGTGCTGAACTTATTGCGATATTCGAAGCAATCACATACGCTTCCAAACTTAGAAGCAAATACGCGATCTGCTCCGATTCTCTAGCAGCTATTGAAAACGTTAAAAACTTAAACAATAACGAACATTATCCCAGTATCATACGAAACCTGTTAACATAAACCTATCCAAAAATAAAATTAATTTGGGTGCCAGGACATGCACAAATACCAGGCAACGAATTTGCGAACCAAACTGCAAAAAAAGCTCTAATGCGACCATTACTCACTGTACCGAACCTTAATTCCGACGGCATTAGAAAATGCTTTAAAAAAATGCAATGGACCAAACATAATAGTCTGAAAGACAAAGTAACAAGCCGGTACAAAAAAATACACGAAAATACAACAAATATAACAGACACACTTAAACACATACAAAATACAGAATTTCACAGAAAGTACCAAATAATAATAACGAGAATTCGATTAGGTCACACTAGAATTACACACGAACACATACTTAACAAAAACGTAAGCAGAATATGCAAACTCTGCAACTCACACCCCATAGGAATTGAACATATCCTTAATTCATGTCCTGCACTACATCCACTAAGGCAACGCTACTTTCCCAACAAATAACCGATTGACCTACTAATAAATATTAATAAGGACAACATACAAACTATTCTAAATTTTATAAAAGCTACTAGTAACTTAAGAGATCGAATTAAAAAAAAAAAATCAACTATCCTTAATTAAGTAACTCAAAACAAATTATAAAACATATACAAACAAATAGTAGTATAACTAAGCATAAAGCCATAGATGCTAAGCTTAAATTACCAATTACATTATAATTTTTTTTTACTGTAATTGATTCTAAATAAAATAAAATAAAAAAAACAATACAAAAATTTAAATATATGTAAATCCTTAATAAACGCGAATTTTCAAAACGAAAACCATGACATATTTGCAGGTGATTCCGGATATTCCACGGGTTTGAGTTGATGTCTATTCTACCAAATCCCTCAGAGGAGAATCCGAATGGAACAATAGAATGCAATGTATAAAAATAATTATAAATGTTTGTAATTTGAAATAAACTCGTATAATAAAAACGCTCAAATTTATATTTGGCAGCAGGCATTCGTTTATTTTTTCTCTATTCCTCTTTGTGCTTTTTGCTTATCTTGACATTTTGTTTGACAGTGGTGCCACTCTTTACCGCTTTGAATAAATATAACGAGACAGCTGTTAAGTGTCGTTAAGAACAAATTAGTGAATCACACAATCGTTAGTGCAAACGACAAATATTGTCGACAAAAATTGCGGTTGTCGCATGATTTAAAGTTAGTGACTCACACTGACCGGTAACTTATATACTTTCTAAAGCTTGACTGGAGTATTTTCTTTACTGTAGCTAAACAGATTACTTAACAAGTTGAGAAATCAGAAAGTCTGAATAACTTTTCCCAATGGATACCGCACAGCAATTCGTTTAAATGAACTGGATTGCACAAATTATTATTAAAATTAAGATCCAAGTTAAAATTTTCTGAAGAACCGGGAACAAAATTATAAAAACTTTTTCTCTAAGGCTAAAGAAACATGATGCATGCGCTTAGTTCAGACACTGTAAGGTCACACTTATGGAGGTTGAAACCAAAATTATAACTTCCAAAGATGAGGTATAAATATCTTATTTGTTTGTTATGTTTTTGTTTTTTTTTTAGAAAATATAAATTTGCGCAATCTCACGGCCAAAGAGACTATCAATAAGTTATATTTCATTAGATGTATTTACATTACCAGGAGTCAAAAAAATGGCATCATCTATATATGAGCATGAAACTTGTGGCAGATGTACATAGTATCAACATTGCTGGTACTATCTATTTATACATATGTAACAAAGGCTCTTTTTACAACTTTAGTAAGACCTATGCTAGAATACGGTTCGATAGTTTGGAACCCACGTTATCAAGTTCACATTGATCGGCTGGAATCAATTCAAAAACAGTTCTTACTTTTTGCCCTAAGAGACTTTAGATGGGATTCTCGGCTAATCTTCCTCATTATACTGATCGTTTGAAGCTAATAAATCTTCCTACTCTTTCCAGCCGTAGAGGAATGCTAGGCATAATATTCATTACTAAACTACTCGCAGGGTCTATCGCAAGCACATTTCTTATTGCCGAAGTTAAACTTAATGTTCCTTCTCGGATTTCAAGACACTTTAAACCTCTTTATTTAAAACAGTGTAAAAACTAATTATGAATTAAATGAACCTTTCCGATGTTTATGTCAAGATTTCAACTGTCTTTCCAGCACTTTTGATATTTCGGACTCACTTTTTCACCATAAAAAGAGTTGTACTGTCCTTTCTCAATAAATGATTAACGGCGGTATAATATATATTTGATTCAGCTGATGAATTTTTTTTTTTCTGTAGCTGAGCAGTTTTGGATCTCGACGCTTAACAAACTTTTTCCTTTTAACAACTCGGCACAAAAAAAAAATTAATTATAAAAAAAACAAAAAAAAAAAAAAAAAAAGATCCGTACGTCATGCGGACTGTGCCCCTCGTGTCGGTTGGGCGGGAAAGAGGGTAACCGTTGGGCTTATTATTATTGATGCGATCATTACCATGCGTGAGGACGGTGATTAGTTTTTGCTTTCGGCTTTTGAAATTTCCTTTCTCTAAAAACCACCGGAAAGGCTACACAATTCGCCAAATATATTAGCACGTTCTGGTTTTTGGCTAGTTTTTTGTATGTATATATATGTGTGCCCTATCTCCACATGCATATATGTAAATGGAAATAAGTCTACAAGAACTTACAAAATTTTCTTCTAGCTTACCAAAATCTCCACCAGTGCGCCACCAGTAAGCGTAGCCAAAGCATTACCCTAAATAAATGTCATTGCCAAAGTGGCCATAGCATTTTGATGTGCTGGCATCTGTGCGACCCAAACCGATAGACATCTCGACATCTTGACATCACAGACAAATCTGGCATTTAACCGATTTGCAGCCACTTTGCAGTAGCTGTGGAAGTCAGGCGTTTTTGTTTCTGTTTTTTTTTTGTTTTTTGTTTTTGTTTGCCTGCAGGGCTTATGCGAAGCGAGTTTGTGTCTGCTTGTTATCTTTGGAAATTTTATTTTTACCATACAAACCGAACGGTTTTTCATGTTGTATATAAGATATAGATATATACATATATGTACATATGTATGTGTGTATATGTGTGTTAAGGCTTTAAGTATGTGGCCACTTAGTCGCACAGCTATGTAGCTGTAGCTTTTTTCCAACGTTCATTTATTCTGCCTTTCAGCTGGTTGAGCAGTTGGTCAATCCTTTCAGTTTTTCTACTATGTTGACAAAAAATTCGGGTGAGTTTTTGTTTCATTTTTAATTCTCTTTTATTTTGCTGTGTGTGTGTTTTTTTCTGTGGCTGTCAATTTTGGCACTGCCAAAGAAAGAGCCTAGGTTGTAGCAGTTGCTGTTGTATCTATTTTTTTTTTCTCGTCTTTTGGACTCGTTTAGTTTTTGCATCTCTTGCATAATTTTTTCTAAGTTTTTGGTTAGCCAACCATTGTACATAGGTGAAGCCGTTGATGGTGTTTAAGAAAATTGGCACAGGATACATAACCCAAAGGAAAAAATTCACATACTGTATAGATCTAAGCAATCGAAGATCCCTTGCAGATTTTCTTCAGTTAGATGTAAAGTCTATAATGTCATAATTGAAGGATTTTGCTTAGGATAAATATTAAATAATAATAGTCAGTACTATTTATTCTCAGAAAAATTTCTAACGGTTGCGTCAACTGTTCCTTCCGTAAGTTGATATTGAATTACTTCGCCACTTGTCAACCGATTTACTTTGTTAGACTCGTTGTGGAAACTTCAAACCTGTAAAATTTTATACCTGAGCCGCTTCATGCCGAAAACATGTCGGACTTTTGGATGTAAGTTTTAATGACCGAGAAGATGGATTTCACCCTCTTTGGCGGTGTTAATAAACAAAAGAAATTGCCTCATTTGGGGGGACAGAAAATCCTTATGAGATCCTTGAAACACCTAAAAACCATTATTTTGCCATTTTTCTTCAAGAAAAGTGAAACTGTTCATGGTAAACGATATCAGTGAATATTGGAACTTTTTATGTGTCCAAAAATACGTGAAAAATGTCTACCCACCAAGATCCTCCGATTTAACCCGCTTGGCCTACTTTTAAAGAGTCATTCTAAGAGTAGCAAGCCGAAGACCATTGACGAGCTCAAGGACAATATTCGTACCGAAATAGATGCCATAGCGACCTAAATTTTCGAGAAAGTGATGAAAAATACACGAAAGAGAGCAGAGTGTGCGGTGATCAATGAATGTGGTAGTTTCAAATATGTTGGTTTTAAAAGTCCACATAAATTGTAAGGAATTAAACTAAATAAAAAAACAATTATTTTGTTCACTTCAAAGAATATTCAATATTCTCATACCGGAGGAGCTGATAGCCGTTTTTCGAAAAAATTGAGAGTCCTTTTGTATATTCTGTATAAAACGGAGGTTAAAATTTTTTAGCAAATTATAGTCAGAATTTTGTATTGATAGCAAATAAATGATTTTTGAAAGTTGGCTAAAAAATCCGGTATATCTATAATGGTTTCTCCAATCTAAAATATGCTTGAAAATAAATATTGAGGAACGAAGAAAAAGGTACTTAATGCCTTCTCTTCCCACAGGATACAATAGCGAAACACTGGAGTCTGCGATCGCGCCTTCTGCATTGAATATATGCAGCGGTAGTTAGGGCCATTCGAACCTATGGTGCGCTGGTCGAGTGGGAAGCGGCCGACGTCAAATCCTATCTGCTCAGCTGGCAAAAGGTACAATGGATGTCATGTCTCTAATTAACGGGAGCAGTATATTCGATGCCACAAGCAGAGATATCGGAGACACTCATGGAGTCATTCCAAAGACAGTCGATTCTACGTACCAACATTACCCGGATTTTACCTGGCCAAAGGCTGTTTTTTCGGTGATATAACGCTGTTTAGATCGGCTTACCCCATAAGTCGTTTGTCTCCTCCGAAGCAACTTCTAGGACCAGAGTTGCTTCGCATCCGTCTGCTCAGCGCGGGCATCAAGTCAAAACCTCGGTCAAAGAGGCAAAGAAAAGGCTCCATCCGAACTCCATATCGATTAGGTGCGACAGATGGGACCACTTTAAGGTCTGCCCATAAGGAGTGATCCACAAGTTTTGGGCACCACGTCGTTTACGTCCCTTGGCGCCTAAAGCCTCTACGGCCTAGTGCACCATTCTATACCAGCACCATACGAACATCCACGGTTCAAAATAGCACGCAATAACAACGTGGATGAAAGGAATATCTGATTATGGTTGACAAGGAATATGTGATTATCAGATCGCGGACCTCGGTTTTAGCCATAACTTCAAAGTTCACTTCCCGATAGAGAAGAATGAGAATCTGACACGGCACTGAACTCCAATGAGATTCCGCTCTTTACGGATAGCTCTAATATTGATATAGGAACTCGATCTTGAATTTGCACCCAGGTAAAACATTCCGCCTGCCATTGACTTTGCAATTGACATAGCACCCAAATTGGTAGGCATAATGGACCTTGGCTCCTTCAAACCTTGTCTTTGCTGTAGACAGCCAGGCGGAAATCTAGGTTTTAAAGTCGATAATAATTCACTCGACCTGCGTTCGGTACCGTCAAGTTTGTTTGCAATCTTTTCCGGCAACACACTCTCAATGAAACGAGGAAGCGGACGAGTGTGCGAGAAAATGGGCTGAGACGAGATCGGGAGATGGGGGAGACCCGGCTCGAGCGTACAGCCTTCCTTGATTTTTTTGATCTCGAAATTTGAGGAACAGTTACTAACAACTGATGTGCTAAACTGGATAGATAGGGGAGCGGGATAGGGAGCTCACAGTATGCTGAGATTTTCCAAATCGAATGTCAAGCTTCTAACTGCAATACTAGCGGGGCCCATGCCCATGGAGAACATGGCCAGTAAATAAATACATTCATTTTAAAATTTCTACACTGAATTGCATTATGTTGACTGAAATTATTGAACACAACAACTATTGATTATTTGAAGTAAAAATGTGTGCCGGGTATTTAAAGTTCCGTTTTTCTCGATTTGAGCTTCCTATTTAATTCTCCTATTTGTAACTATTTTACATAATCCTTGGATACAACATTTTACGTGAAATTATCCGAATTGTACAATTAATACTGGATTATAAGAAAACAATTTTGAAGATGTACTTAAAGCCAAGAAAGTTTCATTATTAGTGTACTGTTCGATTGGGATAAACATGTTCAGAAACTACGAGTATTAATATCCTATGCCACCAAATTTCAGTACTAACGCAAGAAATTGAATTTTAAAGCACCTCGTATTAGCAAACCTTTGAGTGGGTAACCGCAAACTTGCTATTTAATTAAATCAACATAAATGATAATCCGGATAAATGAAGCTTCGGCTTTGTTTGTTTACATTGTTATTACAATATATTTAATTACTAAATTTACGCTCGTCTAATGGTCAGTTATCTTAGATTCAATATCTTTAATTTCATCTTATATTTGCTGCTAAAAAAATGATTTTTCCTAGTTTTCCCCATCCCCTCAATGTGTCTGCCACACCAGTTGTGTAATTAATCAACCCCTTTTGATATTCTTTTTGTTTTTTTTTCGTATGGCAAAAACGCAAAAACTGTTACCATGATTTAGTGCTTCCGATGCGGCAACTCCCAGTTTGCTAAAAGATGTGTCAGCAATGTCAGTTAGCGTAGCTAGACGTACATATGTACAGATGTATGTATGTATGTATGTGGGGCATGTGTGCAGCTACCCTGTAGTAAAAATTCAAGCTAGTCAATAAATTATTCTAGTTCTTGAACTAATTTTAAATGGCGTTAGTCCAGCCAGTTCAAAAGTCTTTGTGGCTTGATTCAATCTGTATTAAAAATTCGAAAGTTGCACAGCCAATGTAAAGCTTTTTAAAAAATTAACAGCTTCTGTGCGAGAATTGGGATTTTCAAATAAATATATTTATTTAACTTATTTCATGTCACAATAATTTAAAAGACATAGTAAAACAATATTGTTTGTTACATTCTAAATTTACAACAATTAATCTTCATAAGTTCTTCCAAACTACTGACGTTCAAATTCTTCGGATCAAACATATTACAAAAACAAATTGACATACTCGTATTACAAAACCTTGCATGTTATTTTTAGTTACAACTACTAAATAAATTTTATATTTTTTTAAGCATTTATTTCAAATGTACTACTTGAGACCATTGGTTTCTCTTTATTTCCTGAAGTAGATATAGCTGGGCACAATTTTATTATAATCTAATATTACTTAAGACATTTTGTCTTTTTTTGTATTGTTTTTTGGGATGCAAGATAGGCGGGTAGTAAAACAAAATAAGGAAGAATCTACAGGTCATCCTTTAGTTGTTAATAACTCTGATGGCAATTCGGGCTTATTTTTGCAAATGTTTCCAAATAGTTTTTCGACTAATCTGATGTGAAAAAAATTGTCGCCTTATGACCTTTCAGTCCAGCTCTCTAATCAACTACAAGAACTACAAGCATGCCTTGGTTTTGGCGCCACAAAGAACCCCAAAACTTGGTATCATATTTGTCTAGTTTTGATGTTATGTATTGTCGGAATGGGCATCTTGAAATGGATTATAAAGTTTGGGCAATATGTCAACCCACTGATTTCATAATTCACTTGCTTCGAGTGTCTCTATTGTCAAACCTTATTACTCTGGAAAGGATTTTGAATTTTTTAATGTCATGATTGCTCCAAATATGGGTCTTCCTCTTTCGGAGTTCGATAAATTTTCGGTACTTTCATTATTCATTATTTTATCGATACAAAATTGTGCTGACCGAAGGAGATGGGAAGAATACTTGAGGCGCATCCATTCTAATTCTCAAAGAGGGGTAGCATGCCAAATCTGAAATCATTTTCATAAGATTTGCCACCGCTTATCTTCCATATTTGCTTTTACAAGACGCCTTAGAATGTTCTATTTGTCTTCGATATCACTATCAAGAAGTTGCATCCTATCCCACCGTCCCTCTAACAGAAAATCTTGTCCAATTCACCATATCAGAACTAATTTGACTTTTGCTGATTGAAATTTGGATCTGATTAGATCCAATGGGTTTTCTGACACATCATTCACTGTGACTTCTATATCACTATAGATATTTTATTTTTCTGGAAGACATTTGGCTCAACGTTCAAATTTTTTATTACTACTGTGCCAATATTCAGACAAATATGAAGTATATGATTCCATAATATTTTTAGTGCACGTACAAACCAATAATCTGGGGATTCCCCGATATAAAAGTACAGGTGTAAATGCAAGCAGACAAATTGTCGACAAGTTTTAGTGTTGGTTGTGCTCAACGCCGCTCAGAAATACGAAAATAATATGTATTTTAAATCGGGTAAAATTTGACAGCATGTGTAAGCAAATTTATGGTTTAGAAAGTCGTTCATAAGAGCCCAAAAGTATTAACACCTCTTTAGTTTCTAAAATAAATTTTCTCGTGAGATTTTCTTCCTGAAATGGGTTAAATTTGACCCGAAGATCTTATGAATTTTAATAAATTAATAAATTCCGAATAATGAATTAAATTAACAACTAAACATTTGGAATGCAACAGTTTCGCACAGTGGCGTCACCCCATACAGAAAAAGTAAAAAAAAAATGTTTTTCAAAAACGGATTTCGGTAATGATTTTTTATAGCAAATATATTGCATTTTATGATGAATACCCATTTACAAGCATTTGAGACACGAAACGGTACTTTCACTCTTTCAAAGTCAACACATGTGAATACAGCTATTGGATGTGAATAATTTGTGTAATTTAACCCTGCTGTTAGGTTAAGACCATTTGGTCCAATTTTTTTTTTTGTTTTCTTTGTAACTTTGGAACGGTGATATATACTGTCTAAATTTTTCAGCTCAGGTGGTCTTTTTATAAAACAATATTATGTGCGAAAATTTAATTCTCTGACTTAAAACTGGACTAAGATAAATTGAAAATTACGAATCTTAGGTTAAGGGACTATTTGGTCCATAGTATATTTTCTTTGATTTACTTTACATTAATTTTCCAAAAATAAGTATTTATTAGTTTGTTCGATATTTTTTGGCACTACATGATGAGCAAAAAAATGTTTTTCGGTTGGTTTTGCAAATAAACGCACTGCAAATGGAGCATTTTACATCAGACTTAGACTTGCAGCAACTACAAATTTCTCGCTTTCGAGCTCCTCAACTAGAAGCATTTTTAGAGCAGGCCACTGGTGCTGGGTTTTACCAGAGTTGAGTAAATAATAAAATAATAATATTTAGCAAGTATTGAACCAAACTAAATATAAAGACTAAGATTAAATTGTTATTTTGCATGAAAACTGCAGTATGGACCAAATGGTCCTCTAACCTAAGATTCGTAAGTTTTTTTTAACCTAACAGCAGGGTTAAGTCAATAGGAGTTTTGCGATATTTTTAGTTGAAGTGTTAAAAAAAATCCAAATAACGATGAAATCGCAAGAAAGAGGTATATTTTATTACTAATTGGAAGAAAATAGTGAGAACAGGTAATTTTTAGAAAACTACAAAGTGATTGATTTAAACCTTGAACAACAGTGGAACGTTTTCAACCAGGTTTTATAAACAGGTTGAAGTTCCTTTAAATGTATCCTTTAAAACCTGGTTTATAAACTTTTCCTTTTTGTTCGCATTTTCTTTGTTTTCGATAAAGCTTAATTTTTGATTATAACTCCCATTTTCTTCGAATAAACTTTAATCTGGATATCTGTTCTCTTTTTTTTTTTTGTTTTCTAATAATCACGAATTTGTTTGAAAAGTTTGGCATTAAAACGGCGTCCCAATTGATCAAGGCATATCTATGGTATAAGCTTCCTGCAGCTGTGCATAAAATTTCGATTCACGAAGCAGGTATGATCAAAAGTTCATTTCTGGGCAACTTTTTTAAGTGGCAGCCAAAGCGAATAATAAAAATATAAAAATCTTTCGGCGATGCCACAGAAGGAAAACCATGCAAAAAATGCCAAACAAATGAACACACTTTTTCTTCGATCGAACCCATATATGTATCAAATTTGCGGCAGTTACTAAAGACTGTAATTGTTAATCCAATAAGACTGATTTTTGCTCTAAAAAGTATCGGGTCTTCTTTGCCATTGCATTCTTTTTTTTTTCAATAAACTTACTTTAACAAAAATCTTCAAAAACTTGATTTTATTTTGATGAGGCGGGAATTAGAGTGCATTTTGCGGAGCTATAGACTACGTAAAAATCAGGAATCGCAAATAACGATCATTTTCGAAAGTTCAACTCAAAAAATCGTTGTTTCTTGATTTTTATTTTTGACTCAAAAAATAGGCGAGATTTCTTGAGCTTTATTTATTGCTTGCAAAATAATCGTGGTTTCTTGAGTTTTATTTATAGCTCAGAAACTAAAACTTAATTTGTGGGAGTTTTTCAAAGCAAATACACTCAAATTCAAGACCAACAGTGTCTTGCTTTATAAGAAAAAAAGCACCCACAATTTAAGTTTTATTTTATGAGCTATAAATTAAACTCCAAAATAAACTAATACGATCTGAGTAAAAAACTAAACTTAACTCAAAAATACCGCTTAGTTTTTGGGAAAAAATAAGACTGAAGAAATAACGATTATTTTATGAGCAATAAATAAAACTCCAAAAACAGCGATTATTTGCTGAGTTAAATAGAAATCGACAAAAAACGTAAGAAATTTCTTTAATAAAAGTTATAAACGTTATGATGCCTTATACACATATGTAGCTTTGATTTTTAGCTCTTAAAATCGAATTTACGTGTATAAATGCGAGCTGAAAGTACGGGGATTTGTATTTTTCTCACCCAGTCGTTTTTATACTCGCATTTGATCCACATGCATCAATTAAACAAATTTGAGAAAAATCTTTTCAGTAGCGGTAGTAATGTTTGGTTCTGGTAAATTTGGTTATAATAGATTCATCCGTTTCGGAGAAATGGAGTTTTGGCCACATCTCTTTACACAGGCGACCACTGTGCTATGGCGCCGCTCGCAAAATCTTAGTTTTGTTTCGCTTAGATATGAGTTTCGAATTTCGAACAAGTCGCCATCTAGTTTAGGACTAGTAGGTGTGACTGCAAGAAGAAATTTGTATATGAATAACAAATTTAACCTCTTTTTATATCCATGAATGACAATATATATCAGTTTTTTTTTTTTTTTTTGGCAATGTGTGATTCATCTAAATCTCTATTTTACCATTATACCGTTTGAATGATAATCTTGATAGATGACTAGCAATCGAATTTCAGACCATTGAGTATTTACTAAACACTCACTGTTCTCTTAATGTGCTAATATTTTTTAGCTCTACCTGCTACAGTTGCAAGCATATTTGTTCTCATGTGCATACATACCGTACACCTAGTACATATTGTACATATTTATATATATATACATTTCTAGTTAAATCCCTGGTTACCTCAGTATTTGTTTCGGTTAGCTTTGGTTATTGATCATGGAAATCATTATTGTGCAAGTAAATCAAACTACGTAGGTATCCTGCATTTTTTTCTTTGTTGCTGTAGTCGGATGTATTTACATTCACCTGTAAATTTGTGATTATGCTCTCATAAATCTACTAACTTAAAGTAATATTGTAAGCCAGAATTAAAACATCAACTACTCAGAAGTTTTGTTCTTTTCTTAGTAAATTTCACTAAAATATGCTGCTTTTTGTGGCATGTCCAGGA